>JAODAL010004614.1:0-154047 GCA_025379985.1 Phyllomedusa bahiana
AATTTTAATGAGCCCCGGCGACGGGTCACCACCTCTGCCCCACGTGTATCCGGAGCACCGGGTACTGCCCCTTGGGGAAACCCTAAAAATTTAGGGCCAAAAAAATGGATTCCACTGCACCTCTGCAACCCAAGGGTTTTGGGGCCCAGAAAAACAGATTTCACTCAACCTTTGAAAACCTACTTGTTAAGGGGGCCCCCCCGAGCAGAGGATGACTAAAAAATTTGTAACCCCTTTACTGTTTTAGGGGGCCCCCCGAACAGAAATTATGCAACCGGGTAACCCACTGTTGGGGGGCCCGGGAACAATTACTTGCCCTCTGTAAACCCAATGTGATGGGGGGGGAAGCGCGAAGTCCTGACCTCGTCCCTATTGGGGGGCCCCGAGAGACGAGTATACAATTGCAACCTCTTTTTTGGGGCCCGACAACGATGTACAAAAACCTTTTCCCCCCCCTTTCGTATGGGGCCCGGGAGAACGGAATTTTTTACAACGCACCCACAACCAAAACGGTGATGGGGGCCCGGGCGGCGGTTTCCCTGCACCTCTGCAAAACCCAAAGGGAAATGGGGCCCTGGACAGACGGAGCCCTTTTGCATTTTGAAACCCCCAAAATTAGGCCCCCAGAGAAGATGTATGAAAACCTTGCTACCTATTTATGGGGCCCTAGAATTTTAATGACTGCACCTTGCTAAAACCCTAGGTTTATGGGGGGAACAGAGGAGTACTGCACCTTTTCCTAACCCCTACTGTGTATGGGGCCCGGAGCAAACGGATGTCACGCACCCTGTAACCCTGTTATGGGCCGGGGGCAGACGATGTCACTGCACCCCGCTAACCCTACTTGTAGGGGCCCCCGAGAAGAGGGTAAATGAAACCTCGCTAACCCTACTGTGTAGGGGCCCCCAAAGCAGGGATGTCACTGCACCCTGCAAACCCTACGTGTATGGGGCCGGGGGAAAAAGAGTCACTGCACCCTGCTAACCCTACGTGTATGGGGCCCGGGAGCAGACGGATGTCACTGCAAACCTCTCAACCCTACTGTTTGGGCCAAAAAGAAGAGGGATGTCATCCCCCTCGCAAAACCAAGGCAAGGGGCCCGGGGCGTGGGGACACTGGCCCTTTTGAACCCCTACTTTGTAGGGGCCCGGAGCAGAGGATATCATGCCCCTCTGCTAACCCACTGTAAGGGTCCCGGAAAATGGATATCACTGGACCTTTGCTAACCCTACTGTGTTGGGGCCCCCGGAGCAGACGATGTCACTCACCTCTGCTAACCCTACTGTGTAGGGGGCCCCGGAGCAGACAGATGTCACTGCCCTCTGCAACCCTACTGTTATGGGGCCCCGGAGCAAAGATGCACTGAAACCTCTCATAAACTGGTATGGGCCCCAGAGCAGAGGTGTCCCCTGCACCTCTGTAACCCTACTGTGTGGGGGGCCCCAAGCGACGGATGTCATTTCCCTCTGCTAACCCTTTTGGTATGGGGCCCGAGGCAACGGATGTCACTGCACCTCTGCAAAACCAAGGAAGGGGGCCCCGACAGACGGAAAGTCACTGCACTTTGAAACCCTCCTGAGTAGGGGGCCCCGAGCAGACGGATGTCACTCCCCTTTCTGCAAAAACCCCTGAGTATGGGGCCCCGGAGCAGTGGATTCACTCACTCTCCCAACCAATTCCCTGGCAAAAACCTAAATTTCATGCATTTCAAAATTGACATTCCTGTTTGGGGGAAAAGGGGTGTCTTCTCTGATAAGTCACATTTCTTGCTTCATCGAATGGATGGACTTTTTTGTGTCAGGTGAGAAACATCAGAGAACAAACACCCAGAAACCATTGCTGGAGGAACTAAAGCTGGTAGTGGCAGTGTTATGCTCTGGGGAATGTTTTTCTGAAAGAGTATGTCCAAGACTTCTGAAAACTTTCCTTTACCCCTTATTCTCCAGACATGAAGCCCACTAAGCATGTGTGGGAGGCCGTGGTGGTGTCAGCTCTATGGATCCTCCCGCACTGTGGGGCCCCTGGTGGTGGTGTTGGTAAGGACCCCTCCCCGCAGCTGTGGGAACCCCCCGGGTGGTGGGGGTTTTGGTCTTGGGGGACCTCCCACAGCTGGGCCCCTGGGGGTGGTGTTGGTTTTTATACCCCTCCAGCAGCTGTGGGGCCCCCCGATGGTTTGTTGGGGTCTATGGACCCCCAGCAGCTGGGACCCCTGGATGTTGGGGGTTGGCTTATGGACCCCCCAGCAGCGTGGAGCCCCCTTTTTTTATTGATTGGTGTTGGCTCAGGTCCCTCCACACGTGGGAGCCCCTCGAAGGTGGTGTTTTGGGTCATGGGCCCTCCAGCACTGTGGGGGCCCCTGGATTTTTTGGTTTGGCTCTATGGCCCTCCAGCAGCTGGGGGGCCCCTGGATGGGGTGTTTTGGGTCTATGGACCCTCCAGCAGATTGGGAGCCCCCGGATGGTTGGGGTTTGGCTCTATGGACCCTCCACAGCTGTGGGACCCCCCTCCAATGGTGGTTTTGGCTCTATGAACCCCCCGCAGTGTGGGGTCCCTGGATGGGGGGGTTGGCTCTTGGATTTTCCCCAGCTGTGGGGGCCCCTGGATGGTGGGTTGGCTCAAATTTGGGCCCTACAGCTGTGGGGGCCCCCTGGATGGTGGGGTTTTGGGTCTATGGACCCCCCAGCAGTGTGGACCCCCGGTGGTGGTGTTTTCCAGGTCCTCCAGGATGTGGGGGCCCCTGGAAGGTGGGTTGGCTTATGGACCCTTCAGAAGGGGGGAGCCACGGAAAGGTGGGTGGCTCTATGGACCCCCGCAGCTGGGAGCCCCTGGATGGGGGTGTTGGTCTATGGCTCCTCACAGTGTGGCAGCCCTGGAGGGGTGTTGGGTCAGGGCCCCCCCACAGCGGGGGCCCCCGGATGGGGGTTGGCCATGGACCCCCAGCAGCTGGGGGCCCCCGGATTTTTTGGTGTTTGGCTCTAGGGGCCTCCACAGCTGTGGGGCCCCCTGGGTGGGGGTGGGTTTTCTATGGACCCTCCAAAGGGTGTGGGAGCCCCGATGGGGGTTGGCTCTATGGACCCTCCGCACTGTGGGCCCCCGGATGGTGGGTTTTTTTTAGGACCCCCCAGAAGCGTGGGAGCCCCCGGGTGGTGTGTTGGCTTATGGACCCTCCGGGAGCTGTGGGAGCCCGGAGGGGGGTTTGCTTATGGACCCTCCAGAAGCTTGGGGGGCCCCTGGATGGTGGTGTTGGCCTAGGACCCCCACAGCTGTGGGGCCCCGGGATGGGGGTGTTGGCCTAGGGACCCCAGCAGTGTGGGAGCCCCCTGGGTGGGGGTGTTTTGGGCCCATGGCCCTCCAGCAGCTGTGGGACCCCCTGATGGTGGGGTTGGCTCTTGGACCCTCCACAGCTGTGGGCCCCGGATGGGGGGTGTTGGTCTATGGGCCCTCCAGCAATGTGGGGCCCCCATGGTGTGTTGGCTCTATGGGGCCCCTCCGCAGCTGTGGGACCCCCCGGTGGTGTTGTTGGCTCTATGACCCTCCAGCAGCTGTGGGGCCCCTGGGTGGGGGTTTGGTCTATGGACCATCCAGCAGCTGTGGCAGCCCCGGGTTTGGGGTTGGCTCTATGGACCCCCACAGCTGTGGACCCCCCCGGGGTGGTGTTGGTCAGGCCCCCCCAGCAGCTGTGGGGAAAGCCCCTCGGAAGGTGGGGTGTTGGCTCTAGGACCCTTCCCGCAGCGTGGGGGCCCCTGGATGGTTGTTGGGTCATACCCTAGCAGCTGGGACCCCCTGGATGGGGGTTGGGCTCTTAGGCCCCCGCAGCTGTGGACCCCCCCGGATGGTGGGGTTGGCTCATAACCTCCAGAGTGGGGCCCCTGGATGTGGTGTTGGCTCTATGGACCCTCACAGCTGGGGGCCCCCCGGTGGGGGGTTGGGGCCCATGGACCCTCAAAAGTGTGGGCCCCTGATGGTGGGTTGGCTCTATGGCCCTCCCGCACTTTTGGGCCCCGGGTGGGGGTTTTGGGTTTTGGACCCCCCCCAGAATGGGGAGCCCCTGGGGTGGGGGTGTTGGCCTATTTTGGGCCCCCCCAAAGCTGTGCCCCCCGTGGTGGGTTGTTCCCTTTTTTGGACCCTCCAGAACTGGGGGCCCCATGGGGGTTTTTGGCTCTATGGCCCTCCCCAGCGTGGACCCCCGGGGTGGTGGGGTTGCTTTATGGACCCCCCCGAAACGTGGGAGCCCCTGGGGTGGTGGGTTGGCTTATGGCCCCCACAGCGGGGGCCCCTGGAGGGGTGTTGGGCTCTATGGACCCCCAGCAGCTGTTTGGGGGCCCGGATGGTGGTTGGCTTATGGACCCTCCGAGTGTGGGGGGCGTTTTGTTGGCAACCTACCGGCCCCTTTGGGGGACATTGTTTTCCTAGCTGCAAAGTTTACCCCATGGGGTTTCTCTGGGTAAGCTGTGGCCCAAATTTTTTGCTCATGGTTCCAATAAAAAATTTAAGTTTTTTAAAAACTTTCCGAAACTTATTTATTTGTGGCAGGCTTAACAATTTTCACCCCTGAGAGTGTTTCACATTAACAGTGGTGATTTTTTTATGTTTGTTTTCCCTAGATTTTGGACTTTTTTTTTTAAAAACTTTTAAACCCCTAACGTGGGGGGGATTGGGGTTTTTCTTTATTTAATCAGAAACAACACTGGGATTTTTTGGCCTGAAGAAGTAAAAAACCCCAAGCTCTAAGGACAACGTAAAATCGAGGGGTTTTTTTTGAAAAAAACCAACCCTTTTCCCTTTTTTTCTACTAAACTTAAAGGTTTTTTGGGTTTTGAAAAATCTACAAGTTTTGAGTAGAAAAGTGAGCTATATCCAGGCTCCTCGCCATCAGGGCACTTCTGGCTGTTCGTCTGTCTAGGTAAATCCGAAAGTGCAAATAGGGTCCCACCTGCCACACTCATCAAACAAGGGCCCATTCTACCACCCAGTATCTGCACAATTTCCCATAGACAGATAAGCCCAATTTAATGGGAACTAATAATTTATGTGTGAGCTCTTCCTCCTCAATGGCGGCTCATGAATATTAATTTGGTTTATCATTTACATAATTTGCATTTTCGGTAGCTGATTGGCTTGCCATGTGACTTCCCATTCATTTCTTTAAAGGGGTTGTCTCACTACAAGGATTGATGCTTTTTATGTTAAAGACCTTGCAAAAACAAGTCACTTTGCAATATATGTCCATTATCAGTGTCCTACCTATTCCTAGATATCTCCTTTTTGTATGGGCTGCATCAGCTCCTCAGGTCGCTATAGCTACAGACCTGTCTGATCTCTCCTGATAGGCTGCCAGCACTGGTTGCTATAGCTACAGACCTGGCTTCTATTGCAGTCTAGTAGAAGCCAGTAAACACGCCCCTGAATTCAAGTAAAACCAAGAAAACAGGACTGAGGTAAGATGAATCAATGTAGTGAGACAACCCCTTTAAAACAGTAAATGTGATTGGTCGAAGTTTTAACCGTAAGGACTAATACATTCCCCCATATTATGACTGTATACATGAATACATAATGTAGCGCTCATGAAGGTCTATAAGCACTGTACTGTACCCCCAGATAACTCAATATTATTATTATTATTATTATTATTTATTTTAAAGCGCCATTGATTCCAGGGCGCTGTACATTCGAGGGGGTTACATACATTACATAAGTCAAACGAGTACATGATAAGTTGTAATGACAATTGGCACGACAGAGGGAGAGAGGACCCTACCCGCGAGGGCTTACAATCTACAAGGAGGGGGAAAGAGACAGGAGGTGAGGGGCAGACATGTTTGAGGAGGAAGTAGTGACAAGGTTATTGTAGGTTATAGGCAAGCCTGAAGAAATGGGTTTTCAGGTTGCTTTAGAAGCTGGTGAAAGTGGAGGAGAGTCTGATGTGTTGGGGCAGGGAGTTCCAGAGTGTGGGTGAAGCACGGGAGAAGTCTTGGAGATGGTTGTGTGAGGAGCTGATAAGGGGAGAGCAGAGAAGAAGGTCCTGTGAGGAGCGGAGATTGCGTGAGGGGAGGTATTTGGAAATTAGGGCAGAGATGTATGGAGGGGAGAGGTCATGGAGAGCCTTGTAGGTCATGGATAGAAGCTTGAAATGAATTCGTTGGGCGATGGGCAGCCAGTGAAGGGATCGGCAGAGGGGAGAGGCAGAGGAGTAGCGAGGAGAGAGGTGGATAAGACGGGCAGCAGAGTTAAGGATGGATTGGAGGGGAGTGAGGGTGCTAGCTGGGAGGCCACAGAGAAGGATGTTGCAGTAGTCTAGGCGGGAGATGACAAGGGCATGGACCAGCATTTTTGTAGTGTCATAGTTGAGGACTCCTGTACAATCAGGGGTGTAACAGGAAGTCATAGAGCTCCACAACCTAATGAAGATAAAGTAAAATAGCAGCATAATAATAGAAACATGGCAAGTACAGTTGAAAAAAGACATATGTCCATCATGTTCAACAAAGGGTGGGGAAAGATGTGGGTGAAGGGAGGGAGATAAGGAGTTTTTTAAGCCTAGATTCCCTCCTACTGATGAAAGCTTTGAAACCCATAAGGGTATGTTCACACGAAGTTTTGGATCCGTTTTTGGATCCGTTTTTTTCCAGAACAGAAACTGCATCCAAAAAACGTATCCAAAAACGCAGCTGCAGATGCATTTTTGGAAGCGTTTTTCTGATCCGTTTTTCAATATATATCCACAGTATACACTAGATAAAATGCAGGCAAAGAACTTGAGACTATTTACAAATGATAACATCCACAGAGGTTGTAGTTTGAAAAGGTAGAATCTCATTTGATCTAGAAGAACCGTTTGAACCTAATGACCTACATTTTCACTTATACGGGAAAGTGGTTAGGTAGTAGTGTAAGATTAAGCCCAATAGGGGGCGCTAACAGCATTTTAAATGTGTTTCAGAGAAAGCCCAATAGAGGGAGCTAACACCATTTTACATGTGTTTTACAGGAAGCCCAATAGAGGGAGATAACACTATTTTTCATGAGTCTTAGAGGAAACTCAATAGAGGGAGCTAACAGCATTTTACATGTGTTTAATTATATAAAAGCAGTTTTTTAGTATAGAATGGGTTTGATAGAAATTATAGAAGCTTTTAATAATAAATTTATAAAAACGGATCCAAAAACGGATCTGATAAACGTCGTGTGAACATACCCTAAGGCAAGAATCAATCTGCTCTAAGGAAGATATAATTCCTGATCCCAGAGTTGCCATCAGATTGGATCTAGAATTTTATATATTATCACCATATATCAGGGAACCCACATAGCAGTGCTGGAGAGCAGAAAACCACCATGTTTTTGTTCACTACAAAAAGGAACAATCTCTGGGTCCGAAAGCAGCTGCTATAGTTGCACCCATGTGTGCTATTTGAAATTTGGAGATATCTTCTCTTAGAAGCAATGTAATCCCACGCCGTATAGAGTCACTACACAATAGCACATAAAGTGCCTGTGTCTATGCAGGAAAAGGAAAGAAAATGGCTCTCTGGTCAACAAGCAATGCATGGACCCTTATTTCTTAGATAATTTATTTTCATATGTCAACCAACATAATATGGCCATACCACCATTAAAGGAGTTTTTCCACAAAGTAAGACTGATAATTCATCATAATAAAAAAAAAAAATGTTTTAGCTGCTCCTTTAATGATCCATAGTGTACAGCTCGTCTCCAGGGGATACCACCAGTGAGGAGAGCTCCTCAGTCCCGGCCGCACATGCTCAGACATCACCTCTCCTCTCAGGCAGCTACTTTCAGTCCCTTCCCAGCTTAGTAATCACACACTCTCACTACTGAGCAAGTGTTGAACCCCAAATGTTATTATTCTACTCTTGTCCTCTGTACTCCTTAGTAATTAGTCATACAGTGGAAATACATAAAAAGAAAAAAAGACACCTCAATCAGGTATGTGCATTGAGAAAGAAAAAAAAAAGTTTGGTTCCTGCAGGGATTTGAACCGAGGACCCTTATGGTGAAAGGCCGAAGTGCTAACCACTCAGCGACATTGTAGCTCCTCCCAGCTCTTTATATAAACAGACCTTTTATTACAGTGAGCACACTGTGGGGAGAGGCATGGGTGATGTCAAGCCTGCTGGGTTAATTATATCCCTTTAAAAAAATCACACTGCCCCCTTTTGAAACACTGAAAAGCAACAGGAAAACCAGACATAAACCCTTTGTAAAAACCTCTTTAGAAGGTTTTGCTTACTACAAGGATTGTTTTTTATTTTAAAAGATTTTACAAAAACAAGTCACTTTGAATTGTTCCTTTTGCATTGTCTACCTATTCCTAGATTCCCCTCTTGTAGGGGGCCCTCGGGTTTCTATGCAAACGCCCTGTTTGATCCTCATAAGCCCCAAGTGGGGGTCGTATAACTACAGACCTTTTTTCTCTCCGACGGGTTAAACAGTGCGGGTCACAAAAGTACAGCCCCGGGTGTCCCCAGCAGCTCTACTGAGGCCAGAGTACCAGTACACATGCCTCTGAATTCAAAAATTAAACATGACTGAGGTAAGATGAATCGATGTAGTGAGACAACCCCTTTAAATCTCATAATATTACTCTCAATATACAACATACTATTTTTCCCAAGTCTATGTAGCATCCAAAAAATACTCTCTAAAGCTCTGCCCACAAGGCGTTAAAATACACTTATTTTAGGGCATATTGCACGCCCAATACACCCCTAAATGACACCCATTTGAAAAAAGCCACTCCCTGCTATCAGATAGAACAAACAGCAGAGGGAGAACAAGAACAAACAAATAGGTAACTAGAGAAACCTGAAAGCCTCTCAGAAGATGATAAAATCATTTGTAGCTCCTCAACAACAAAAAAATGAACAAAGCAATATATTTAGAAAACGTCTTCATTTAGGGCCACATGTATGAAAAATGTTTAGGTCTAAAACTCACTCTTTTGCCCATAGTAGCCTATGGGCAAAAAAGTGAGTTTTAGACCTAAACAGGTTCATACATGTGGCCCTTAGTGTTCCCTACATGTTGAAAGCTAATCTTTGTAGTGCGACAACCCCTTTAAGACCAAAAGATAGAATAGTTGTTAAGGAAGACAACCTCTGTTCTATGTCCTGTAGGGCATATACCATTGGAGTAGTGGGGTCTCCAATATTTTTTTTAATCTTCTTTTAACCACACCTGTCCATTTTTAACATTGGCCATTCCAGCTAACATAAGTTACAGTGCGATTCAGCACCATGGAGAGCTCCATACTAAGTCATATCCACATAATAATGTGAACAAATATTGAGATTTATCAAATATTCAGTTACAAATATCAGATATCAATAATTAATCATCTAATTTCCCATCCAATTCCCAACCTCCCTAAATGTAGCAACTTATACAGTGACGGGTTCTTCTCCCCAACCTCAATCCAGATTTTCATCTCTCGCCATCATGATCTATGCTCTTCCGGGTGATACTATATGACTAATGAACCTCATGAGAATATTAGACGTCACCGATAGCGCAGAGAAGTGAGACAGTGTGATATGGAAAAAACATTGATGTGACAATTATGTGGATATTTACAATACAAGCTGTCAATTTATGCCTTGTCTGCATCGAAAAGGACTGTGCTCACAACGCTAATTGTCCCTCAGAGAATTTGCCCTTCAAAGGTAACACAATGAACAAGGTGCTGCCGCCAAGACGGAGGGAGAGGGAATAAATCAGTACAAAATAAATAATTTAAAAAACTTTAACACGTTTCAAAACAAAATAAATCAAAAACAAACAAAAAACTTGGTGACTCTCCAGTCTTAACACATTGCATTCATTGTAGCACACAGGAAATGTAGAAGTCATTTATGTGCCACAGTTGTGACAATTAGCAGAAGAAGAAGAAAGAAATGTCTTGATGCTGAGAAATCAACAGAAGAAAGATCAGTCAACTCTGACTCACTGTCACTGGCAAGAAGACTCTATCTATTTATCTATCTATTTCATATATCTCATATCTATCCATCTATCTATCTCATAACAATCTATCGATCAACTCCATATCTCTCGCTCAATCATCCCTTAAAATCTATCTATCTATCTATCCATCCATCCATCTATCTTTCTCATATCTATCTATCTATCTATCTCATATCTATCCATCCATCTATCTCATATCTATCTATCTATCCATCCATCCATCTATCTATCTCATATCACTACTATCTATCTATCTATCTATCTATTCTATCTAATCTATCTATATATCACATATCTATCTATCTATCTATCTTATCCATTCTATCTCATATCTATCTATCAATCTATCTAACTCATATCTATATTAAATTCTATCTATCTTCTATCTCATTCAATCTATCAATCAATCTATCTATCTATCTATCTCAAATCTATCCATCTATCTATCTATCTATCTATCTATCTCATAACTATCTATCTATCTCAATCATCAACATCTATCAATCTATCTATCTATCTCAAATCGATCACTCATATCTATTCTATCTTCTATCTATCTATCTATATATATATCTATCTCTCTATCTATCTTATATCTATCTATCTATCATCTATCTATCTCAAATCTAATCTATCTCATATCTATCTATCAACACTATCCCATCCAATCCATCTATCTATATATCTTCCAATCAATCTATCCATCCTTATCTATCTACTATCTCATATCTATCTATCTCATATCTATCCATCTATCCTATCTTAATATCTATCTATCTCATATACTATCTGATCGATCTATCTATCTATCTTTCTGTCTGTACTGTCTGTCTGTTCTGTCCTACTATAAGTCTGTATCATATAATCTATCTTATTTAAATATATATTAGTGATGAGCAATTCTGTCAACTATCGTTATCGGACCGATAGTCGATATCGGCAATTATCATGGCCGATAGTCCGATTAACAGAATATCGCCATTAAAGTCTATGGGAGAGACGCGAAACACCTACATTTCTTACACCCAAACAGGGTTGGAGAAGCTGAAATTAACAGCCACAACATTCAACTGGATACGTGCTACATCTTAGGCAACAAATTAGGTTATAAAAGCCACAGAAAAAAAGTCACGAACCATTCACTATCCCTGTCTGTACCACAAGCATGAACCTTAAACCCAGCAACACCCACAAATTAAAAAGTGCCAAAGGCAGTATGAATTGAACCAACATTTTACTTGAACTGGACAATGACATTCCCTTAAACCTTCTGACCCACAGATTGGAAAAGTGCCGAAAAAGGAGTCAATAAGAGTATTTAAATATAAATGGAATTAATATGGTTGCCTCTTCACACCACAGACTACAGCTTAATTCACTAGGAAATATGTAATAAAATAATATGCGTACAACTGAGGCTCTTTGCGGCAACAACAGACACACTGACTTCAATAAAACTCACTTAAAAGTTTATAGGATAGAAGTATATTGGGAACACAGCATGCAGTCATGCAATAGAAACTGAAAAAACAGGGACAATTTACCTCCTATAGCAGAGGTCCTGCTGGCCAAAAAAGTGGTAAAAAACAATGCTATTTTCAATTCCGAGCTCACGCACAGAACACACTGAGCTGCAAAATATCTCCATTCCTTTCAAAAGCCTCTGCTGCTAACCCCCCGACCCCCCCAGCCTCGCGGCTACACACCAGTAGATATCCTTAAAACTTTCTCTAACTAAATAAGAAGTGAAATTCTCTAATCTAGCTCTATTCTAAGTTGTGGGTGGATGGTTTCTTGTATTAGAAGAGAGTATCTCTCAGAGCTGTTAAACAGCTTATAGGGTTTAAAAGCAGACAGACACATCCTGCTGTGAAGTGGCATAGACAGAGCATGAGCTCAAACAGGAAATGCAGCAGCATAGATAAAACAAGGTCACGTAGTTTTTGCAGCCAACGAGATCCATACACACGCAATGATGGTTAGACGTTGTACATCCTCCTCACCCCACTCTGTCGCGTGATCGGAAATTTCCAATAAGCCTAAAAACTGTGCCGATTTCAACTTTTGCCGATAATATCGCTCAACCCTAATGTATATATATCATATCTAAGTGTGTATGTATCTATCAATCTATTTATCTATCTATCCATCTATCTATCCATCTATCTATCCACCTAACCAAACTTTCTGATGTATCTATCTGCTTAAAGTCTCTGTCTATCTATCTATTTCTAGTATCTATCTAAGCAGAAAAGTGAAACATCTATATCCACTCTGTAACTGTTTGAAAATGAAGGAAACTTGTGCTTTTTTCACCGTTGCAATAAAATAAAAGCACAAGTTTTCTTCATTTTCAACCAATTATAGAGTGCTGTGGATTTTTCACTTTCTACAATTTGCTTTTGGTCAAGACCTGCTGGAACCCACAATTTCTTTCTTTCTTACTTTCTTTCTTCCCTTTTTTTATTCCTTGCCACCATTCCTTCTTTCTATTCTTTCTCTTTCTTTTTATTCTTTTCTTATCTTTTCTTTCTTTCTTTCTTTCTTCCTTCCTTTTTTTCTTCCTTCCTTTCTTTCTTTCTTTCTTTCTTTTTTTTTTTTTCCTTCCTCTCTCACTCTCTTTTTTCCTTTCTTCCTTCCTTTTTTTCCTTCCTTCCTTCCTTTTTTCCTTCCTTCCTTTTTTTCCTTCATTCATTTCTTTCTTTCCCTGTCACTTCCCGTGTGTCCTATCAATAGCACGGGAGCTTGTTTTTGATTCTTACTGACAAACTTTAGCCCCTTAAAAACCTGTACCTTGGGCCCGCTGAAAAAAATTTTCCCCACCAATGTTTCCCCCCCACAGCTCAGATAGAATGCAGAGCTAAAATGCCCCAATCGCGCTGTAGAACTGCCCCCCAAAAGCGTGAACAGGGAAGGGGAAACCTGAAGCACTAGAACCACCCACAGCCTAAACAGGAAGTGGGAGCCTGAAGTGGGAGCCTGTATAAACAAGAAGACCAGCAACATTAAGGTTCCCCTTCCACACATTTAGGCCTGAGGCCCATAACAGTGTACATTTTGGCCCATAATATACAGACCTTCAATATTTTTGCACCTCAGTTAAAAAAGGTTGTCTGGTTTAGAAAATGGATTTTCAAATACCTTCTTAGGGCATTGGATTTTTAAGTTGAAGGGATGTTCCCACCATACACATTTGTGGAATATCAATAAGATATGCCATTGATGGGTGATATGTGCAGGTTTTAGCTCTGTGATCTGCATCTATTTGGAGAACAGGACCTGAAATCTCTCTGCTTTGAACAGAGAGGTAGTCGGAACTCTCCCTTTGAAATCAATGGAAGTTCCAAGTATACTGAAGTACATTATCTTGAGACAGCTATGGGTCACAGAGTTGAAATGTGAACCTGTAATACATAACCTATGGATATGTCATCAATGTGTATGGTGGGAGCACCCCTTTAACAGACAAGAGTCCTTTGGTACAAAGAGCAACCTGTCACCAGTGTAACTGCTGCGGCGGGAATCCTACCTGGTTACTACCTCTGACGCACTTGATGCGGAGGCAGCCGAGGTGTAGCGCGTTACAAAGTCATACGGCAAACTCATAGTCGGGGACAGGCTGGAAGGTCAGGACAGGCGGCAAAGGTTCGTGGTCGAAGGATGGAGGCAAATGGTATGGTAATACTAGCAAGACTCAGGGAACGCTTCCTCAATAGGCACAATGCACTAAGATCCGGTAGGGAGCTAAGGGACATGACCCGGATATATAGAGTCAATGCTCGGCAATAACCAATTACCGGTGCGCTGACCATTTAAATTCCAGAGAGCCGGCCCGTGCGCACCCTAGAGTTGGGGCATAGGATTGCAGAAGAGCAGGAGCGCCGGTAGGTAAGTTCCTGATGGCAATACAAGTGCACCTGCAGCCCAGCAAGTGGACCGCGGTGCCACTCGTCATCGGCAGTGTACTGGGAGAGGGGACCAGAGTGCGCCCGTGGCCTGACGTGGGTTGTGGGACGACTTGCAACAATCAGCTTATCCTTCTTACAGAAAGGATTGTAAAAAGAAGGCAAAACCCTGCGAAAAAAAATAAAAAAATAAATGTGGTTTCTTATTGATTTGTGGGTCACTAAGCACACTTCTGGTATTTGGGACAAAAGTTTTACCCAACTGAATCTGTATATAGAAAAGCCTAGCTATAACTATGCATTAAAGAATTTGCTCTACAGGGTAAATCAATGGTTAAAGTGATTGTCTCATCTCTAAGTTTCATAGGATGCATGAACGAAATAATGCTGCTTTGCTCTGTCACTTCCTGGTCCAGTTGTCTGTAATTAGCATATGAGCTCCGTGTATTCAGACTTCTCTGTTTATCAGTCTAGATGAGCTAAATTGCCTTCTCTGAGGTCCATAAAAGCTTCTCAGCTAATGTAAACAGTAGAGTAATAGGTCTTTTGTCTGAAAGATCAGATAACACACAAGTTCTCACTGTCCAGAGTTCTGACCTATGTGATGACATCACTCCCTGCTATCAGATAGAACAAACATCAGGGGAGAAAAGAGTACACAGGTTGGTCACTTGGGGAACCAGAGAGAGCCAGGAAGGTGATAAAATCACTTGTAGCTCCTTAACAAAAAATGATGAACAACGCAATATATATGGAAAATATTTCATTTAGTGTTCCCTACATTTTGAAAGCTATTCTTTGTAGCGAGACAACCCCTTTAAGGTCAAGAGAGGGAAAACTGAATACGAAGTAGAAAAGAACATTCCAAAATGTACAAGCAAAATAAATGAAAATCAACAAAAACTTGGTGACTCTACAGTTTTAACAGATTTCCACTTTGATTCGAGCTGGCACCTACTCAACACAGTTGTGACAATTAGCAGAAGAAGAGAAAAAAAAAAGTCTGGATGTTGAGAAATCAGCAGAAGAAAGATCCAACTGTTGATTCCAACTCATTACCACTGGCACAAAAAAAAAACCCTATGTGTAATTATGTCTTCTGAAGTGACAATTGGTTATTAGAAGTTCAGAAATAGCAATCATTGAGATAAAGCAATCACGGCTGGGTTCCTGGTTTCCTTCCTTAGTGCAGCCCTTTGTGAAACCGGAGAGAGAAGGAAAAAAAAACCAGGGAAAATTGTCAGACTAACTGTAGTCATTTGTAAAGCAGCAAATTAGGAAATATATTACCCAGAATGTGTCGTTTACTGGAAGAGGGTTTTCTCTTAGGACATCATTATATTGTGCGAAAGGAAGTTAATAAATATTCGTCTGAGATGCTTATAGTCTGGCTACATATGTTTCACCAGAGACAACACGCGCACCATGGTTAGCCAATTATGGATCCAATGTGCTCAGCTAATTTGCTCCTCACTCTAAACTTATGCTTGGAAACCTTTTTAGGTGCCAAGATTTTTGACAAATCTGAAATTCTGTTAGGAAGTTTTTTTTCAAATGTGTCATAACGAATATTCTGCAACAGATTTGGGTCAAAGTCAAATTCACCCCAAATCCAGGTATTTTGATTCAGGTAGGATTGAATAGAATTTTATTGTAAATTTTTTTACAACTGTTACCCTAACCCTAGATGTTGGGCAGGACTTTTATGCCTTTTTTCAGTTTATCTTACTTCTCCACGGCGTGGTCCCACATCAGCTCCTCTCCAATATCAGTTTCAATTCTATGACACATCAGGCCAAAAGTGATGTCAAAATTTTTGACAAATCTAAAATCCTGTAAGCAAGGTTTTTACAAATGTGTCATAACTATGCTGTTCAGTTCTGGGCTCCGGTTTATAGAAAAGATGCAATGGAGCTAGAGAGAGTGCAAAGACGAGCAACCAAACCTATAAGCGGAATGGAGCATCTTAGTTATGAGGAGAGGTTAGTAGAATTTAACTTATTTAGTCTTGAGAAAAGACGGCTTCGGGGGGGACATGATTAATTTATATATCTATATAAATGGTCCCTACAAAAAGTATGGGGAAAGGTTATTTCATGTAAAGCCCCCTCAAAAGACAAGGGGACATTCCCTTCATCTGAAGAAAAAAGGATTCAATCTCCAGAGGAGAAGAACTTTCTTCACTGTGAAACTTTTAAATCTGTGAATAGCTCCCGAGGAGCTGGACACAGCAGAACAGTTGGGAGTTCCAAAAAAAGGCTTAGATACCTACCTGGGAAATAAAGATATTAATGCTACGTAGCTATGTAAAATTCTGGATCCTGGCTGGTGGCGGCTCTGGGGTCAGATATGGGGTCTTCCCTGGAGCAGATTGGGTCTTGCCTTGTAGGTTTCAGGGCATTCACCAGAGGGGAGGCTGAGCTTGAACTCCTTGTCTCCCTCCCTTCACCCACATTTCCCCCCCCCTTGGTTGAACTTGATGGACACGTGTCTTTTTTCAACCATACTAATTATGTAACTAGTGCTGGGCTTTGGATGAAAGTCAAAATAATCTCAAATCCAAGCGTTTTGATTCGGGTCACCTTGAATCGAATTTTGTCCTATATCACCAATAAATTATCTCTAACTGTATCCTTAAACCTAGATGGTTATTAGGGCTTTAAAGCCCTTTTAGGGTTAATTTACCTCTCCATGTTGCTTTTAGGTCCAGCTACAACATCACTCGCACATCCCCTCCTTTCCAACATCAGTTTCGGTCCTTTGAACAAGACCAAAAATTTAATCAAATTTTTTTGAAAAACAAATTTTGTAAAAAGTTTTTCCAAATTTTTTTAAACAGTGTTGGGTTTAAAAATTCAGAAAAAAGTAAAATTCACCAATAATTATCTCTAACCAAACCTTAGGTAGTGGTTAGGGGTTTTAGGCCGTCTTAGAAACTGACGGCGCAGGTGAACTTGAGGGTGCCAAGGAGAGGCAAGTTTATCCTAAAAGGTCTAAAAACCTAAGTACTAAAAACCTGAACACCAGCTATGGATTAGTTTATGGTTTAAATTTGAGTTTTTGGTAAAAAAAATTTTGGTCTTGGCATTCCAAAAATCAAAATTTTTTTTTTACAAGTTTGGTTGAAACCCTTTGGGGCCAAGCAAAATCAGATCAGAAAACACCCTCAAACCTTAAGGAATAAGCCTTCATAACAGTCTTACTCGAAACATTTTCAAAATTCTGTAAATATTTGTACACTTTATAGTACTAATTCCAAACATGTCATAAAGTGCTAAATAATGTTATATTAAAAGGGCTTTCTAAAATTCTCAGAAACCCCTATATAGGTTGGGACTGCACTAAAATAAAACAAATAACCAGTACTCACCTCTCTGTCAGACCCTTGGTGTTTCCTGACATTCCCCAAATAGTGACCTCACGTACATCACTCACGTGACCATGAGACGATTAATGTCCTCATCAGTCATCATGTACCATCCATGCCGGCATTAGCAGAATGTTCTGAACAAAAAGGGGGTTGTCTCACAACAAAGATTATATTTTGAAAATGTGGGGACCAAAAATCAAGGTACTCCCTGGTTCTTTGGCAAAGTGCTCGGTTTAAGAAAGGGGCGTTTACATGTTTACAACGGTTTTTTTTACTGTCAGGAAGATCTGCCGCCCGGGTCTGCACAGCAAAGGAAAGGCAGTGAAGAGGAGGGGCAGGGTTTTGGTATTGGGCAGGATGGAGGAAAAGCAGGAAGGACATCGGGGGGGTTTGGGTATTCACAATGCAGGGACAAGGGGCAGTGAAGAGTGGGGGAGGGTTTTTGGCAGCCACGGGTGTGGTTTTGGGCAGCCACAGGATTTTGGTATGGGCACCACAGGATAGGAGAGGCAGTGAAGAGGGTACAAACCAAAAACCCCCCTGCATGTCCTCTCAATGCTTCTCCTCCTTGCCTGCCAAAACACACACCCTGCCCCTCCTCTTCACGCCTTTTTCCCTTTTCATGGCACACCCGGGCAGGACAAATGTTTCCCTGACCAAAACAAACACCGTGCCCAAAAAACAAAATAAACCACCCCTTCTCTAAAACCGAGCACTTTTCCAATGTAACCAAGGACGTACATCCTTAGATTTTTGGTCCCCCCATTTTCAAGTATGATCTTCGTAGTGAGACAACCCCTTTAAGTAACTGTAACATCTTGTGTGTAACTGTGTTGGCAAATTGTAACTATCAAGATTTAATGCCTCATTCTAGTGTCATAACTACCAAGGTAACTGTGCCACTGCACCATAGTAAAGAGAGAAGTTGAACTTAACTTGGTATTCAATTGTCTTATTTTAAAAGCATACCACTCTAGATCAGCAATCTATATACCTATCTATCCATCTATTTATCTATCTATCTATCTTCTATCAAATCCATATCCATCTATCTATCTATCTATCTATCTATCTATCTATCTATCTATCCCATATCCATCTATCTATCTATCTATCTATCTATCTATCTATCTATCTATCCCATATCCATCTATCTATCTATCTATCTATATATCCCCTATCTATCTATCTATCTATCTATCTATCTAATAACTATGTCTCCTATCCATCTATTTCATATCTATCTATCTATCTATCTATCTATCTATCTATCTATCTATCTATCTAATAACTATGTCTCCTATCCATCTATTTCATATCTATCTATCTATCTATCTATCTATCTATCTATCTATCTATCTATCTATCTATCTATCTATCTATCCATCCATCATATCTCTCTCTCATATTTCCTATCTTTCTATCTATCCATGTATGTATCCTCTATATCTATGCTCTGGTTATCCTTCTATTTCTTTTTTCCCCTTCCATGCAAAATTCAGATTTCAAAATTCAGTTTGTTAATTGGTAGAAAAAAACTCCCTTTTCTCTGTGCTTGGTATGTAGGCACATTTTATATGCTGCCCTATATGCAGTCACGTCCCCTGCATTGAAGAAATACCCATAACACATATTTATGATACTTTAAAGCTGCAGCCACGTTCCCTCTCCATTATTCATACATTACTTTACCCCTCTATTTCTTTCCATTTCTGTTTTACAATTTTTCACTTTTTTATCTAACTTCAAACCCTTTCTTGATGAAATTGGGGGGCAAACGGGCAAAAAAAATTTTTCTTTTTTCTTTCTGTCCCCCATTTCATTGCTCAAGAGGCTCTATGAATTTCTGTCTATATGGGAATCTAAATCGCCTTTAGTGCCTTTGCAATATTTGACTTTAATGCATGCTGTGGTAGTCTGGATGCCGTATATTACTTCTTATGTAGTGCTGTAAATCTTGGCTACCCTCCTGTGGCTGCAGAAACGAAGCTTTCTGAAAACAGATGAAATAAAAGTAATAAAACTGTAGAAAAAGTATACAGATAAATACAACATGAGGATGCTTTAATTATACAGGACAGCTCAAGGGGTTTTTAAAGGGGTTTTTAGAGGTTTGGTTTCTTTCAAACACAGCCCCCTTTTTCACTGGATGTGGCTGGTATTGCTTTCATCTTTCTGAAGGAATGGGGCTACGTAATCCAACATATCCTTGACGAGGTGGTGCTTTTTTTTTTTTTTTAAAAAAAAAAGAATAGTTATTTTTTCTTCCCGGACTTTCCCCTTTTAAACCAGGGAGGAGACACAGATCAGATGACAACCTTCCCCGTGCCTTTATATCCTTTTAATTCTCCTTTTCCCAACATAGCTTAGCTTTTTTTCCCCCCCTTCCAACAATGTAGCCCTCACATCAAGCCCCACCCCTTTAACACGCAAAATTTAAAAAGGGGGTTTTCAGAAGTCTTCCACCCCTGAACTGTTCCCCATTTTTAAAAATTACAGCACAAATTTTAAATTTTATTTTTATTGGGAAATTTTTTGTCAAAGCAACCAAAAGGGGAAAGCATTTGTAAAGTGAAAAGAAAATTATAGGGTTTTCCAAATTTTTGCGAATTAAAAAATTGAACAGTGTGGTGTACATATGTATTCAGCCCCCAGAGTCAATACTTTGTAGGACCACTGCAATGAGAGCTGCAGTCTGTTGGAGGATGTCTCTTCCAGCTTTCCTCATCTAGAGGCTGGAGGTTTTGTCCATTCCTCCTTGCAGAGCTCAGTCAGATTGGTTGGTGAATGTTTGTGAACAGCAATTATCAAGTCCTGCCACAGATTCTCAATGGGATTTAGGTCTGGACTGTGATTGGACCATTGTAACACATGAATCTGCTTTGGTGCAAACCCTTCCATTGTAGCTTTGGCTGTATGTTTAGGGTTGTTATCCTGCTGGAAGTTGAACTTGCGCCCCAGTCTCAAGTCTACCGACAACTCTAACAGTTTTCCTTCAGGATTGCCATATATTTGGCTCTATCCATCTTCCCATCAACTCTGAAGCAAAGCCTCCCACCAGTATGAAGCTGCCCCCACCATGCTTCACAGTGGGGATAGTTTGTTCAGGGTGATGTCCAGGGTTGGTTTTCCTCCACACATCTGAGCAGAGCCCCTTCTTCCACATGCTTACTGTGTGTCCAACATAGCTTTTTGGAAAATCTAAATGGGACTTCTTATGGCTTCATAAAGGGTTTTGTTCTTGCCCCTCTTCCATAAAGTCCAGATTTGTGGAGTACACGACTAATAGTTGTCCTGTGGACAGAGTCTACCACCTGAGCTTTGGATCTATGCACCTTCTCAAGAGTGACCATGGGCCTCTTGGCTAATTCTCTAATCAGTGCTATCCTTTTCTATGCTGTCAGTTTAGGTGGACATCCATGTCTTGGTAGGTTAGCAGTTGTACCATACTCCTTCCATTTATGGATGATGGATTGAACAGTGCTCCACAAGATATTCAGAGCTTGGACTATTGTTTTAAAAGCTAACCCTGCAATACACTTTGCCACAACTTTATCCCTGAGCTGTCTGGTGTGTTTCTTGCTTTTTTATGATGCTGTTTGTTCACTAATGTTCTCTTACACATCTCTGAGGCAATCACAAGACAGCTGTAGTTATGCAGAAAATAAATACATACAGATGGAGTCTATTTACTAAGTTGGTGACTTCTAAAGGCAATTGGTCACACTTTTCAGCTATTTAATTTGCACAAATTTAGAAAAGTGTGTGCAATTTTCTTTACACATCACAGATACTTGCTACTTTCTGTTGCTCTATCACACAAAATATCAATAAAATACATTTAAATTTGTGGCTTTAACATTTAAAAAACGAGGAACAGTTCAAGTGGTGGGACGACTTTTGCAACAACATTTTAGAAAAGCGAGGCATCTGGCCATTGCTAGTGGTCATGGTCCATGCAAAGTTTTTTCAAAGTTACACCAGTTTATGTGAAAATGTATTTCCTCAAGCCAGGTGACCATTAAAAGGAGTATGTTTTGTTGCTTATCCATGGTGTAGCCAAATTACGACCTCTTCAGCAAACAATCAGTTCTTTCCAAACCTCCTCTCCAGCTGCACCTCATCAGAAATTAGGGGTCACCTCACTAGAGAAGTCCACCCCACAGATTGAGGAGCCACAGTTTAGTCAATGACTGACTCACATGAAGCTAGGGGCAGAGCAATGGCGTTTGTAAAGGTAGCGGTTACACCTGGGCATTAGTAAATGCATGGGCCCAAAACCTGTATTTCATCTAAGAAGATACTAGTATTATAAATCACACATGGTAGGTGGTGACCCATTGACAGAATTTGCATTGTGTCTCACCTAGGCCAAAACATTTTTGGCCTCTATTATTTAATGTGAGTCTATGGATATGCTGTATCTGCTCAGGGTTTTTTCTTTGGATACAGTAAAGCACTGCTAGTGCCAAAACAAGAGTGACAGTAAGGGCCACATGTATGAAAACTGTCTAGGTCTAAAATTCACTTTATTGCCCATAGCAACCAATCAGAGCGCTCCTTTTATGTCATATAGTGCTCTAGAAAAATTAAAGGGGCGGTCTGATTGCTTGCTATGAGCTCTGATTGGTTGATATGGGCAATAAAGGGAATTTTAGACCTAAACAGGTTCATACATGTGGCCCTAAATGTTAACCAGTATAACCAATTGTCCTTAAAGGGAATGTGTCATCAAAAAATAACTTATTGCTTAACTCACATTGTTATGTTAAACAAATTTTTTAGGAATTTTAGTTTTTTTTTTTTTTATTTTACAGATCACTTTCAGTATTTTTTTTTATAATTCTTAAGTCCTGCAGTTCTCACTTTGGCCACTAAGCCTAATAATCGTCTGACACTTCCTGTTCTGTGTAGAGAGCTTTTCAGTGTCTGCTCATTGTCAGTAACAGCAGGGTCAAACTGAAAGGAGAAACCATTGTGTACAGATAACACAGAATCCACCAGTCACAAGAGGAGAAGTCACAGCTCCCCCTCTCCCCTCCCTTCACAGTGAAAACTCTCCTATAGACGTCTATGGGACAGAATCTGTCTTAAGACTCCTATGTGCATGAACCAATCTGCCCTAAAGTAATCACGATCCGACTGGTTCTACATTGTAACATCTAAACCATATACATCGTAACTAGGGATGAGCGATATTATCGACAAAAGTTGAAATCGGCACGGTTTTTAGACTGATTGGAAATTGCCGATCACGCGATAGTTTAGGTGACAATCTTAAAGATAAACTATTCCTATCTCCCCAGTTTCAGCGTTTCCTGTCATTTGGCGGCCAGCCAATCAGCTCCGAGTATAGAGGGGGGTGAGGAGGATGTAAAACGTCACCACTTTGCGGTGTATGGATCTCATTGGCTGCAAAAATCACGTGACCTTGTTTTATCTATGCTGCTGCATTTCCTGTTTGAGCTCATACTCTGTCTATGCCACTTCACAGCAGGACGTGTCTGTCTGCGTTTAAACCAATAGCTGTTCTAACAGCTCTGATAGTCTCTTCTAATACAAGAAACCATCCACCTACAGTTTAGAACAGAGTTAGATTAGAGAATTTCACTTCTTATTTAGTAAGAGAAAGTTGTAAGGATATCTACTGGTGTGTGTGGCCGTGGGGAAGGGGGAGAGGAGGTGGCAGGAGGAGAAGCATTTGAAAGGAAGATATTTTGCAGCTCAGTGTGTTCTGTGCTCTCCAATTGAAAAAGCATTGTTTTCTACCACTTTTTTGGCCAGCAGACCGCTGATAGGAGGTGAAATTGTCCCTGGGTTTTCAGTTCTATTGCAATCACTGCATGTCAGTGTTCCCAAAAACCGGCTTAACTTATCCCTATAATTTTTAAATAGTTTTAGTGCAGTCCGTGCGTCAGTTTGGCGCAAAGAGTTCAGTTGTATGCAAATTGTGTTACGCCTGTAGTCAGTGGTGTGAAGGCCGCCATATTAATCCATATAATATTTAAATACTCTTATTGCAGTCCCTGCCTCTGTTTTACTTTTTAATCTGTGGGTCATACAGGTTTGGGGCTCATGCTGTGGTCCAGGACAGGCAAAGTCAATGTCCAGTTCAACTAAAATGGTGGTTCAAAGACTCCTTTTTCCGGCACTTTTTAATTTGTGGGTCATGCAGGTTTGAGGGTCATGCTGCGTTCCAGGACAGGGATAGTCAATGGTCTGTGAGTATTTTTCTGTGACTCTTGTTGCCTAAGTGTGTTGCCTAAGATGTAGCACGTATCCATTTGACTGTTGTGGATGTTAATTCGAGCTTCTCCTCCCCTGTTTGGGTGTAATAATGAAGGTGTTGTCCCTCTCTCATAGACTTTAATGGTCATCGTCGATAATCTGTTATCGACTGTCGGATATCGTCATAATAATTGCCGATATCGACAATCGACTCGATAACGATAGTTGACACAATCGCTCATCACTAATCGTAACTACTACTACTACTACTTTAGTTTTAGCCATGAGTAAGGGAGCAAATCCCGAAACGCATCGGCTAAATGGGCTATTGTAAGCCAATGTAATTGTCTCCACATATTGGAATATACTACTCCTCTGGTGTGTAACGATTCTGGAGGTGGATCCACTGGACCATCGCAGGCGATGGCGTAAGCCCCTACCAGGGAGTGGAATCTAAGTGGGACCCGGTTTTCACCAGAGCCCGCCGCAAAGCGGGATGGTCTTGCTGCGGGGGGTGTCCACCAGGTCACTACCACTGGCGGGGCTTGCCTGCGGTGGCGGCCAAGGGTGCGAGGTACAGGAACGGCAGGCAGGCTCGTGTCGGGGACAGACAGAAGGTCAGGCAGGCGGCTCTGGTTCGTGGACGGTAGACAAGCAGGTGGTCGGGGCAGGCGGCAAGGTTCGTAGACGGTAGACATAGCAGAGAGTCGGTACACAGGAAGGCAATACTGGAACGCTCAGGAACACTTTCACCATGGGTATGAACACCAAGGATCCGGCGAGGGCCGGCAGGAAGTGACCGGGGACTAAATAGGAGCAGTGCCGGCATTAAAACCAATTCCCGGCGCACTGCCCCTTTAAATTCAAATTGCCGTCGCGCGCGTGCCTCTAGGGGGCGGAGCGACGCGCCGGGACACGGAAGCAGCCTGAGCAGGAGCGTGGCCGGGTAAGTGCATGCCGGCGGGGACGGTGAGGCGAGCGGACCCCGAACCCGACATGCGGGACAGGGCTCCGCTGGGTTTGCAGGAGCACGGGGCCCTGCGACCCGGGACAGTGGTCGCAGGGGCGTCCGTGACAGTACCCCCCCCTTGGGGCCCCCCCCCTCTTACTGAAGTGGGGAAATCTCTGGATGAGACTGCGGTTCAGGATGTTCTCCTCAAGCTCCCGGACCTCTCTTCAGGGCCGAACCCCTTCCAGTCCACCAAGAAGTATCGCTGTCCCCTAGTTCTTCACATGCCCAGAATCTCCTTGACCGCGAAGGACATTGGGCGCATCAGCCACAGACGGAGGAGGAGCGGGCCTTCTGGGAAAAATGGTTAAGGACCAGAGGTTTCAATAAGGAGACATGAAACGCGTTGGAAAGTCTCATCGTGGGAGGGGGCCGGAGTTTGGATGCTACCGGATTGATGCGGCTGATGACCTCAAAGGGTCCCAGGAAACGGGGTCCCAGTTTGTGAGACGGCATCTTTAAGCGGACATATCTAGATGAGATATGGGGAGAATACCGGAGGAGGGATTCTTCTCTTGTCCGCTTGAGACTTCATGCGCTCGGACGCGCGGAGCAGCGACTGACGGGTCTGGGACCAGATGGCCTTCTTTGTTCTTAAAACCAGTGCGGTCCGCCCCCGGGGGACCTCGGAGGAGGTTGCCAGAGGGAGAGGGGGGCGGGGATGCAAGCCATACACGATGTAGAAGGGGGAGGCCCTGCGGACTCGGATTCAAGGGAGTTATAGGGGGAACTCCGCCCACGGCAGTAAATTGGCCCAATCATCTTGGCGTGCCGAAAACGAAATGACGAAGGTAGCAACCAGGACTTGGTTGACCCTCTCCACCTGGCCGTTGTCTGTGGATGGTAGCCGGAAGAGAAGTCGAGCTTCACTTGAGTTGGTTGCACAGAGCTCGCCAAAACCCTGGAGACAAATTGAACTCCCCGGTCCGAGACAATTTGCTGAGGGAGTCCATGGAGCCGGAACAACATGGATGAAGAATAACTCAGCTAGCCAGGAGGCGGATGTCAGCCCTGGCAACGGGACGAAGTGCACCATTTTGGAAAAGCGATCAGTAATTACCCAGATAATGGTTCCCAGGACGAGGGAGGGGAGGTCGGATATACAGTCCATCGAAATGTTGGTCCAGGGTTGAGTGGAACTGGGAAGTGGCTGAAGTAGGCCTGCCGGCTTGTGACGTGGCGTCTTGTTCCGGGCACAGGAGTCGCAAGAGCAACGAAGTCCTTGATATCCTTCTCCAGCTCTGGCCACCAATAAAAACCAGGATATCAGGTGGAAGGTTTCTTCGAGGGCGGGATGGCCAGCCACCAATGAGCAATGTCCCCATTTTCAAGATCCGTCTGCGGACAGCAGGACGCACAAAACTCCTTCCAGGAGGGACCGTCCGGAGGTCCACTGGAGCAGCCGAGATGAGACGTTCTGGGGGGATGATGTGTTCAGGAGAGGTCTCTTCACCCACCACGTCGGAAGCACGGCAGAGGGCATCAGCTCTCACATTATTCTCGGCTGGCCTGAAATGGATCTCTGAAAGTCGAACCGGAGAAGAAGAGCGACCACCTGGCCTGGCGTGGGTTAAGTCGCTGAGCAGTCTGCAGATATTGGAGGTTCTTGTGGTCTGAGTAGATACGGGATGGGAAAACGGGCACCCTCCAGCAGTTTAACGCCACTCCTCCGGGGGCCAATTTGATGGCCAGTAGCTCCCGGTCGCCAATCGTGTAATTCCCTCTGGCTGGGAAAAGAACGTCTTGGAGAAGAAGCCGCAACGACCCAGTCTTACCCGTAGGCCCTTTTTTGTAAGGACTGCTCCAGCCCCCCCAGACGAAGCACCACTTCCCGAGTGAAGGGTTTCGCGGGGTTCTGGACGTGCAAGGAATAGAAGCCGTAGCGAAGGCGGATTTGAGCTTCACATCGCCTCCTCGGCCTCGACAGGCCAACTGCGTGGATTGGCTTGTTTCTTGGTGAGAGCCACTATCGGGGCCACCAGCGTAGAGAGAAGTGCGGGATGAATTGTCGATAGTAATTGCAGGGTGCCCAAGAATCGTGGATAAGCCCGCAGCCCGACGGGGGCGTGGCCATTGCAATACGGCAGACAGTTTTGCAGGGTCCATCCCTTAGGCCTTGGTCAGAGTTGACATACCCCAGAAACGGGGGCTAGTCTGATGGAAGAGGCACTTCCCTAGCTTGGCATACAGGTGGTTCTCCCGGGGCGTCTTAGTACTTGACGGACATGGCTGCGGGTTTGGGTCTCGAGTGGCCGGGAGAACACCGATGTCATCGAGGTAGACTACCACGCAGGAGAGGAGGAGGTCCCCGAAGCGTCATTCCGAGCTCCTGAAAGGACGGCTGGCGCATTTCAGAGTCCGAAGGGCATCACCAGGTACTCGTTGTGCCCAAACCCTGGTGTTGAAGGCCGTCTTCCATCATCGCCCTTGCGGATTCGGACCAAGTTGTAGGCCCCTCTCAAATCCATACTTGGAGAAAATCTTGGCGCCTTGCAGGCGATCAAAAAGTTCCGTGATCAGCGGCAAGGGGTAACGGTTTTTTAAACCCTGATCTTGTTTCAAGCCACGGTAGTCAATGCAGGGCCGTAAAGTACCGTCCTTCTTCTTCACGAAAAAGAACCCCGCGCCAGCGGGGGACGAAGGACTTTCCGGATGAACCCCCTTTTTGAGATTCTCCTGGATTTTACTCCGACATGGCTTTGGGGCTCAGGAACAGACAGAGGGTAGACTCGGCCATGGGGAGGACTGGTACCCCGGCAATAAGTCGATCGGGCAATCGTATGGACGATGCGGCGGAAGACTCTCGGCTTTTTTCTCGGAGAACACATCGGCTACTCCAGATATTCGGGCGGCAGCCGGGCAGCGGCTCCTGAAGGGTTAAGCGAGAGCAGGGAAGCACCGGGCGAGGTGCCACCAAACAACGCCCCCCGACAGTTGGGACCCCAACGAATCACCTCTCCAGTAGACCAGTCCAGGATAGGAAAAGTGGAGCCGTAGCCATGGGGGTCCGAGGAGGATCGCCGACGAGGAGCGAGGCAACACATAGAAGGCGATCTCCTCCTTATGCAGTGCCCCCCCATGGAGGGCAGTGGCTTGGTGACGAATGGATGGTGTCGCTAAGCAGCTCCCCGCTGATGATGTGGGTGACAAGCGGTTTCTCCAGACGTACCACTGGAAGCCGATACGCCCTCACTAGAGGCTGGTGGATGAAGTTCCCAACTGAGCCCGAGTCCAGAAACGCCAGAAACCTGGGAAAGTGATACCAGACTTGGACACGACCTGCACAGGCACAACAGGCGTGGAGAGGAGGAGGTTGCACCTAGGATGCCTCTCCCACAGATCCTGGTGCGGAGTTTCCCGCAGCCCTTGGGGCGCTTGGGACAAGTCCTCCGAAAATGCTCGGCTGCCACAGTAGAGACACAAGCCTAGTTGTCGCCGCTGGGCCAATTCTTGCTCAGAGAGGCGAGCCCGATCAAACTGCATGGGCTCGTCGGTGGGTGTTGGAGGCTTTTGGCGGCCGGAGGGCCCCTGGAACACCCGGTGCCAGGCGAGGACACCGGCGAGGTTGGGCTGACTGGCGCTCTTGCAGAAGCTCCTCCTCCCGTTCAATGAAGCGTATATCGATGCGGGGCGCCCAAACGGATCAAGTCGCTAAGGGGGACCGGGAGGTCTCTAGCGGCCAAGACGTCTTTAACTCGATTGAGAGTCCCTTCTTGAACGTAGCACATAGTGCGGCCTCGTTCCATGTCAGTTCAGAGGCCAGCGTACGGAATTGCACCGCGTAGTCTCCTACAGACAGGTCTCCCTGGTGTTTGATTTAGGAGGGCCGTCTCAGCGGAGGAGGCACGGGCTGGTTCCTCGAAGACGTTGCGGAACTCACTGAGGAATTTACTGTAGATCCGCCGTCACCGGATCATCTCTGTCCCATGGGGTGTGGGCCCCTGCCAGGGCCTTCCCGGAGAGGAGGCTGACCACGAAAAACCACCTTCGCACGTTCGGACAGGAATGGTCGGTCATCAGCTCCATGTGCATAGAGCATTGAGTGATAACCCCCTGCATAGTTTCGGGTCACCGCTGAACTTGGATGGGAGTGACAACCGAAGCTTGGGTCCCCTGGGGATCACCGGAACCGCTGAGGCAGGAGCAACTGGAGATGGTGGTGGCTGCTGCAGACGGTGACGAGCTGCTGCACCAAGGAGGAGAGTTGCTCGAGCTGCTGCGCTTGCTGCGCAATCTGTTGTGATTGCTTGACCACAACGTTGGTGATGCTGGCAACACTTGGCAAGGGTACCTTGGCGGGATCCATGGCCGGATCCTACTGTAACGATTCTGGAGGTGGATCCACTGGACCACCGCAGGCGATGGCGTAAGCCCCTACCAGGGAGTGGAATCTAAGTGGGACCCGGTTTTCACCAGAGCCCGCCGCAAAGCGGGATGGTCTTGCTGCGGCGGGTGTCCACCAGGTCACTACCACTGGCGGGGCTTGCCTGCGGTGGCGGCCAAGGGTGCGAGGTACAGGAACGGCAGGCAGGCTCGTAGTCAAGGACAGACAGAAGGTCAGGACAGGCGGCTCTGGTTCGTGGACGGTAGACGTAGCAGAGGGTCGGTACACAGGAAGGCAATACTGGAATGCTCAGGAACACTTTCACCATGGGTATGAACACCAAGGATCCGGCGAGGGCCGGCAGGAAGTGACCGGACTAAATAGGAGCAGCGCCCGGCAATGAATCAATTACCGGCGCACTGCCCCTTAAATTTCAAATTGCCGGCGCGCGCGCGCGCCTCTAGGGGCGGAGCTACGCGCCGGGACACGGAAGCAGCCTGAGCAGGAGCGTGGCCGGGTAAGTGCATGCCGGCGGGGACGGGGAGGCGAGCGGACCCCGAACCCGACGTGCGGGACGGGGCTCCGCTCGGTGCAGGAGCACGGGCGCGCCTGCGACCCGGGACAGTGGTCGCAGGGGTGTCCGTGACATGGTGCTTATTGTATATTTTTTTTGCATAGAGTTTTTGTATTTCTCATATTTTTAATGGAATTTAATAAAGAAGATTGGAATTTTTTATGCTCTACCTTTGGTCTCATCTGGCTCACCGTGTTTTGCTACTAACACCGGGATCCCAAATTGCTTCATCTTTCCATTGTGAACGCCCCAAACCTGCCAGACCACCCCTTATAATGCAAATAAGCGAAAAAGTCACCCAACAGGACTGTGGATGAGCCTTTGTATATCGAGACCCACAGAGGCATATTCCGGATGGTGCATAGTCACAACATGAAAATCCCGAAACGCTGCAAGTCAAAGAAAAAGAGTCGTTCTTTGTAAGGAAAACTAGTGACATCGTAAAAAGCAGACTTAAAAAAAAACGACGCCAGAACGTTCGAGTCAGATGTGCAGTATTCCTCTGCTTTACTGAAGACAAGCTCTGTTTTTATGTACATATGATCTGCTACAGCGAGATATCTCCACGGTCTGCCACTAACAGCAGATGCTACCCTGCAGATTCTTTAAGTGTTTCATTCCATTTTGTGTGTTTTACTGCAAATATCTGTTCTTTTCCTGGTGAAAAGATAAATAATATAAAGTGGATACATTTTAGAGATGTATCTTAATGGAGTAGAATACAACGCTCATCGTTACCATTGACCATGAGGACATAGAGCATTGAGGGCGCTTCAGCTGCTGTGTTCATGGAGGGGATAAAGGGCGCTCACATCCTATGAGTGTTGTGGGCAGGTCCCTCCATCTTCAGTCATCGAACGAGGGTTCACGGCTGTAGCTGTAGGTGGTGCAGAAGCAAAATGTGGGTCTATCTTTCCCTGTTGGTCCAACTTTTATAAATGACACATGATAGTTTGGGGCCATGTTACAGATTTGACATTGGGCAATAGAAACGTGAAGTTACAAAAGGAAACATGGAAACCAGTCAGATGGGAGGGTGGAAAGTCACTGAACCTTTGTGTCCCAAGATGGTGTACCCCATTAAGGGGGGAAGATTCAATATAGTGTCCCAACTCAAAAAAAAAATGATACACTTAATTCTATAGGCAACACATATGAAACGGGTTGCACCAGTTTTCCAGTGTACTTTGAGTGAAAAAGAATGTATGAACAGGTGCACTCTAAATTTTGGTGCGATAAGTGCCTAGGTAATCCACTAAGACACTTTGTAAAGCACCAAAGTTTTGGGTTGTTCTGGGGGCGTCGCACCACATTTATAGAATTAGACACATTTATAATTCTTTGATGCCAAATATTGGCGCAGAACAGTTAGAACAACCAGACCAGAGTAAAGGTGGTGCCTGAGCCAGACTTGTGGTATTGGCTCTACACTGCCCTGTATGTATGACCTGCAGAAGAACAGACCAGGGACATGGTGGGGCCTGAGACAGACTTGTGTATTGCTCTCCACTGTGCTGTATGTATGACCTGCGAAGAACGCCAGACAAGGTAAAGGTGGTGCCTGAGCCAGACTTGTGGTATTGGATCTACACTGCCCTGTAGTATGACCTGCAGGAGAACACAGACCAGGGTAAAGGTGGTGCCTGAGCCAGACTTGTGGGATTGGCTCTACACTGTCCTGTATGTATGACCTGCAGAAGAACAGCCAGACCAGGGTAAAGGTGGTGCCATAGCCAGACTTGTGGCATTGCTCTACACTGCCCTGTATGTATGACCTGTAGAAGAACAGACCAGGGTAAAGTGGTGCCTGAGCCAGACTTGTGGTATTGGCTCTACACTGCCCTGTATGTATGACCTGCAGAAGAACAGTAACAGGTAAAGGTGGTGCCTGAGCTAGACCTGTGGTATTGGCTCTACACTGCCCTGTATGTATGACCTGCAGAAGAACAGCGCAGACCAGGGTAAAGGTGGTGCCTGAGCCAGACTTGTGGTATTGGCTCTACACTGCCCTGTATGTATGACCTGCAGGAGAACAGCCAGACCAGGGTAAAGGTGGTGCCTGAGCCAGACTTGTGGTATTGGCTCTACACTGCCCCTGTATGTATGACCTGCAGGAGAACAACCAGACCAGGTAAAGGTGGTGCTGAGCCAATTGTGTATTGCTCACACTGCCATGTATGTATGAACTGCAGAAGAACAGCCAGACCAGGGTAAAGGTGGTGCCTGAGCCAGACTTGTTGTATTGGCTCTACACTGCCCTGTATTTTGTGACCTGCAGAAGAACAGTCAGACCAGGGTAAAGATGGGGGCCTGAGCCAGACTTGTGGTATTGGCTGTACATTGACCTGTATGTACTGTATGACCTGCAGAAGAACAGACCAGGGTAAAGGTGGTGCCTGAGCCAGACTTGTGGTATTAGCTCTACACTGCCCTGTATGTATGATCTGCAGAAGAACAGACCAGGGTAAAGGTGGTGCCTGAGCCAGACTTGTGGTATTGGCTCTACACTGCCCTGTATGTATGACCTGCAGAAGAACAGACCAGGGTAAAGGTGGTGCCTGAGCCAGACTTGTGGTATTGGCTCTACACTGCCCTGTATGTATGACCTGTAGAAAACAGCCAGACCGGGGTAAAGGTGGTGCCTGAGCCAGACTTGTGGTAGTGGGGCTCTACACTGCCCTGTATGTATGACCTGCAGAAGAACAGCCAGACCAGAGTGAAGGTGGTGCCTGACCCAGACTTGTTGGTATTGGCTCTACACTGCCCTGTATGTATGACCTGCAGAAGAACAGCCAGACCAGGTAAAGGTGGTGCCTGAGCCAGACTTGTGGTATTGGCTCTACACTGCCCTGTATGTATGACCTGCAGAAGAACAGCCAGACCAGGGTAAAGGTGGTGCCTGAGCCAGACTTGTGGTATTGGCTCTACACTGCCCTGTATGTATGACCTGCAGAAGAACAGCCAGACCAGGGTAAAGGTGGTGCCTGAGCCAGACTTGGGGGTATTGGCTCTACACTGCCCTGTATTTTATGACCTGCAGCAGAAACGACCAGACCAGGGTAAAGGTGGTGCCTGAGCCAGACTTGTGGTATTGGCTCTACACTGCCCTGTATGTATGACCTGCAGAAAAACAGACCAGGGTAAAGGTGGTGCCTGAGCCAGACTTGTGGTATTGGCTCTACACTGCCCTGTATGTATGACCTGCAGAAGAACAGACCAGGGTAAAGGTGGTGCCTGAGCCAGACTTGTGGTATGGGCTCTACACTGCCCTGTATGTATGAACTGCAGAAGAAAAGATCCAAACTGGACAAAATCTTCACACCATTTGGATCGCTACTACCCTGACCCTGGGCATCGGGCGTACGGAGCAAAATGGACGGACGGCTGCGAACGACTGTGATTCTTCGGTTCCAAATATTTGGATGCTTAAAAAAGTGTTGTGCCTTCCATTGCACAACACTAGAAGGTTAGTGCTTAAAATAAGTACTAGTGGTTCTTATTTAAAAGTCGCAATAGGGAGCGCTGTCTCGTTTTTGTTTTTTCTCCTGCAGAAGAACAGGTCATACATACATGGTGCATTCTACACTGCCTTAAAGCTATTTAGAACTAACCTGTCATCGCCAATGCTCATACATGTCGCCCTATGTTTTTTGAGGTGCGTATGCCGTAGCTAGTTCAGTGAGCTCTCTTTTCTCCATGCAATTCAAGTTGGTTCGGAAGGACGGTAGAAATGGGGTTATTCAATGATGTGTGCAAGAACCCCAAAAAGACCACAAATCACCTGCCTCAAAGAGGACGTGTGACCTCTCCTGGACCTGTCGTTTTAGTAAATCCTTGTGTTTCCTGTGAAAAAAAACAATTCTGGAGCATCTTCTTGTATATCTCTGTCTTGTGCTGTTCCTCTGTTATTACATCTAGAAATTTTATACTGAATCAGTTAGAGGGGTGTGACCATTCCCAGCTCAGAAAGGGGCGTGTCTCTGCCAGCATTGATTGGACAATGTCAGACTGTGTGGTAACGCCCAGCTGACACATTCGTAGTAAATTTTTTAGGAGGAATAAAGGGGAAGCCATACAAAATAGTGATTCGACATGTTCTGGAATTGTTATGTGACCGGAAACACAAGTATTTATTATTCCAGACTTGTCAGTGTTGGCCACAGGCCCTCTTTAAAGAACTTCGCTGAGCTATGGGGCATTCTAAAATGATATGTTTATTTTCTTACTAAAGCCTTCTGAGATGATTCTGTAAAATTGAGACAAACAGAGAAAGCAATTTGGTTTATGTTATTGAACTGTTCTTCTGTGGTTTTGGTGCAGTTTTGGTAAGAAGAGGGAATTCTACCCATATTCAATGACATGTTGGCAGTGCAGTCGGGCTGGTATGGAAGCCTTGTAAGCAGAGGTGATTGTTGAGCAAACTATGGGTATAGGTGCATAAAACAGGTAGGTTTTCACCATATGAGGTGTTCTGAGTTACAGAGTATATGGTGACTACAGTGATCCCGGTCTGTGTGTAATAAGCAGCCATTGGAGCAATAGAATAGAAGACAGACAACCAAGAACGAAGCTGGATAGCAAGGGCGTAAAAGTAAGCTGTGGCTTCGGAGATAAGCCCTGACCTGCAAGACTACTGACAGGGTCAAGGAAAGATACTGTGCTGTGTGATCCCCATTGGTGACAGAGAAGGCTGCGGTTGTAAACATCGCTTTACAGAGACACTACTATCCATGGAGACGAGACAACTCTAGGCTACTGTATTTTGTTGCAATGATTAAAGTCCTTGTATTGGATGCAGAAGTGGGAAAAGCCCACCTGTTCTTGGGCGCTATACAGTACTCCTGTGGTCCTCTTTCTCTTTAGGAAAAGTATTATGCAATGCCCTCTTTATACTGGATTTTAAATATAAGATCTTCTATAGTCTCTCCTCGCACCTCTCTCCTCGCTACCCTCTGGCTCTCCCCACTGCCAATCCCATCACTGGCTTCCCATTGCCCAGCGAATTCATTTCAAGCTACTATCCATGACCTACAAGGCTCTACATGACCTCTCCCCTCCATACATATCTGCCCTAATTTCCAAATATCTCCCCTCACGCAATCTCCGCTCCTCACAGGACCTTCTCCTCTGCTCTCCCCTTATCAGCTCCTCACACAACCGTCTCCAAGACTTCTCTCGTGCTTCACCCACACTCTGGAACTCACTGCCCCAACACATCAGACTCTCCTCCACTTTCACCAGCTTCAAAAGCAACCTGAAAACCCATTTCTTCAGGCTTGCCTATAACCTTCACTAAACTTGTCACTACTTCCTCCACAAACATGTCTGCCCCTCACCTCCTGTCTCTTTCCCCCTCCGTGTAGATTGTAAGCCCTCGCGGGTAGGGTCCTCTCTCCCTCTGTCGTACCAATTGTCATTACAACTTATCACTGTAGTCGTTATGTAATGTTATGTATGTAACCCCCCGAATGTACAGCGCCCTGGAATCAATGGCGCTATAAAATAAATAATAATAATATAGTCTTGTAGTATTCTCTGTCCACAGCTTATGTCCCGTCTGCTGCAATCTCAGCACAGGACTTTTAACATGTACTGTCCACCGAACTCAATCTAAATGATGCTCTTTCTCTACAGGACTCTCACCATGTGGTCCACTTACTTTACAGGAGCCCTACCATATGATACCCTCAGTCCACTGGACTTGTACCATGTAGTGCACTATATTCACAGAACTCATTCCAGGTAGTGCCCTCCATTCACAGGATGCATACACTTCTGCTGGGACCCAGGGTGGTAAGCGGGGCCGTTCCTAGGCTAAACTGCACTCAGGGCGAGGTGAAGAAATCCCCCCGCCTCCTGTAAAATAATGCGCCACAATGCAACACAGTGCTTCACCAGGTAACTGTCCCCTGTAGCCATGTAATACCCACCTGTAACCAGACAGTAGCCCCAGTAGCCACGATAGTTGCCCCTGTAGCCACATAGTAGCCCCAGCAGCCATGATAGTTGTCCCTGTAGCCACATAGTAGCCCCAGCAGCCATGATAGTTGCCCCAGTAGTCAGTTGCCCCTGTAGCCATGATAGTTGCCTCTGCAGCCAGTGTCCCCCTTGCAGCCAGTGTCCCCCTATAGCCAGTGTCCCCCTTGTAGCAAGTGTCCCCCTGTAACCAGTGTCCCCTGTAGTCAGATGCCCCTCTGTAGCCAGGGTCCCCCCTGTCGCCAGTGTCCCCAGTAGCCAGTTGCCAACTGTAGCCAGTGTCCCCCTTGTAGCCAGTGCCCCCCCCCTGGAGCCAGTGTCCCCCCTGTAGCCAGTGGCCCCTTGTAGCCCGGGCCCCCCTTGTAGCCAGTGTCCCCTGTAGCCAGAGCCCCCCTGTAGTCAGTTGTCCCTGTAGCCAGTATCCCCCTGTAGCCAGTGTCCCCCGTAGCCAGTGTCCCCCCTATAGCCAGTGTCCCCAGTACCAGTTGCCAACTGTAGCCCAGTGTCCCCCTGAAGCAGTGTCCCCCCCCAGTACCAGTGCCCCCCTTGTAGCCAGTGTCCCCCCCTGTAGCCATTGTCCCCCTGTAGCCAGTGTCCCCTGTAGCCTAGCTGTCCCCTTGTAGCCATGTCCCCCCTGTAAGCCAGTGACCCCTTGTAGCCAGTGCCCCCCCGGTAGCCAGTGCCCCCTTGTAGCCAGTGCCCCCCTGTAGCCAGTGCCCCCTGTAGCCAGTGTCCCCCCTGTAGCCAGTGTCCCCCCTGTAGCCAGTTGCCCCTGTAGCCAGTGTCCCCTCTGTAGCCAATGTCCCCCATGTAGGCCAGTGTCCCACCCTGTAGAGCCAGTGTCACCCCTGTATGCCAGTGTCCCCCAAGTAGCCACTGTCGCCCTTGTAGCCAGTGTCCCCCTTGTAGCCAGTGTCCCCCCCTGTAGCCAGTTGCCCCCCTTTAGCCCAGTGCCCCCCTTGTAGCCAGTGTCCCCTGTATCTAGTGTCCCTTGTAGCCAGTGTCCCCCCTGTAGCCAGTGTCCCCCCTGTAGCCAGTGTCCCCTGTAGCCAGTATCCACCTTGTAGCCAGTGTCCCCCTGTGGCCAGTGTCCCCTTTCCCCTTAGCCAGTGTCCCCCCTTAGCCAGTGGCCCCTTGTAGCCAATGTCCCCCTTGTAGCGAGTTGCCCCTGTACCAATGCGCCCCTTGTAGCCAGTTCCCCCAGTAGCCATGTCCCCCCTGAACCAGTGTCCCCCTTGTAGCCAGTGTCCCCCCTTTAGCCAGTGTCCCCCCTTGTAGCCAGTGTCCCCCCTGTAGCCAGTGTCCCACTTGTAGCCCGTGTCCCCACCTGTAAGCCAGTGACCCCTGTAGCTAAGGATTTTAAATAATAAAAACTCACCTTACCTTCCAGGATCCCCGCAAGCGTGTTCCAGGTCCCCCGGGGTTTCAGTGGTAAGCGGCGTGAACGTCATCACACCACTTACACTCTAGCTCCCAGGGCCTCCTGGTACCACTACGGAGCCGAGACTGAGCGTCGCAGGGCGCGGGTGAAGTCGGTGAGCCCCCTTGACGCTGCTGTGTAGGGTCGGACGCGCTGAACTGAGCTCTGCATAGCATACAGGGGAGGAGGCAGGAGGGGAGCGATCCGTCCTGCCTCCTCCCTTTGCCGGCAGCTGCACTCAGTGCGACATGTATGATCGGGATTTCCGCCTGTATTTTGGCCTATACTGCTCCTCCCGGCCCGAATCCCGCTGTTGGACGCAGGGATGCCGTTGTTTAGAGAACGCGTGTTCGCCACTTTCAGCTGCGCCCCGCAAGAAGGGGCGGGCAGTGGGCGCGGTGTAGGCGTTCCGGGGCAGGGACGCGGCGCCTCGAAAACATCCGAGGCATGTACGATGGCGAGTCGGCAAGCGAGGCGCAGTGCCACGCTTCAGCCAGCTCCGACAGGCAACCAAGTTTTTTTTTTGTCTAAAATGCATCCGGCAGAGGCGAAGTGAAGCAGGATCGGAACATGCGAGGAAGCGGATCGAAGATCGGTTTTCTAATGCAATCTGAAATCAAACTGTACCCGGCCAAAATCAAATTATAAGACTACAGAAGTGGTCCCGATGTGTATATAAAATGAATAATAATAAGGGGTAACGAAAAAAAAATATAAATCAATCAAATCATAATTTATTTTTTTTATTTTCGTTAATCCAAGTATCATAGTATGAGGTGCAACGAAATAAATGAAATAAACAGGAATTTAATTGATTAATATTTTTTTCTTACCCCCCATAATTAAATCATATCGTTTTATATACACATCGGGACAACTTCTGTAGTGTAATAATTTATTTAGGCCATGTACAGTTTGGATTTCAAGAATGCATTAGAAAAACCCATAGGAGCGTCGCTCGCATTCTCCCATTGTCCCAAATAACGCGCCTCTTTTAACTTAGCCACAATCAACAGTGCGCGCTCAGAATTTTCTTTTCCCCCAATAGAACTCTATGAGAAAGTATCATCGCGCTCTGATTGGCTAAGCTGGACGAGCCCCCCTAGCTCAACCAATCATCTCGTTTCTGCATATTTACTGTAGTTTTGAACTGTCCTGCCTAGGAAAAATGATTGGTCAATTTTTCTCCATAGATATAATGGACATTGTCGCTCCTATTCTGATTGTCAATTCTTCTCATAGGGGTATAATGGGACATTGTCGCTCCTATTCTGATTTGGCGGTTTTAATTGGCCGACCAATAAATATCTTAAACAATTTGAATTACTCTGTATTTCCCGGCAATTCTCTCTATTGCAATTCCCTACGTAGCGCCGTCCTCGGCGACAAACGTGTTTGTTTAGGTATTTAACTGCTTATTTGTAAAGAAGGGTTCTGCTCTTTTACTGATAATGGTATTACACTTAATAAAAATGATTTGTTTGATTAATACTCTCATGCCGCACGGCGCTGAGCGCCGAGATTGCATTCGCCCATCTCTCCATAACTAAAAAAGGGCGTACAGTAGCTCGCGCTCTGATTGGCTGGTATATCCAAAGCCACCGCTAGCTCAGCCAATCAGCTCTTTTCTGTCTATTTTACTGTATTTTGAACTATCCCGCCGAGGATTCTGATTGGTCTACAACTTCCCATATGGTTTTTAGATGGTTTCACTGTCGCTCCTATCTGATTTGGCTGGTTTTAATGCCGACCAATCATAATACCTTACGGAATTTGAAAATTACTGATAATTTTCCGCAATTTCCAATATCCTAATTTCTTGAAATAGATATTGGAAAGTGGATTTTGTTTGATATGTAATTTTTATTTTTTAGTTTCACTCTTTTTATTTTTCCCTGAGAATGTTGAACGCCTTTTATAAAGGCTGATTTTTTGATTCATACCCCGCACCGACATGTGAATGATTTCCGCTGTTCCAGCCTGTTTGCCAGTCGGAACTGTTTTTTTGCGCCCGCAGTCCCCGCACGGCGCCTAGTCCCCGCACTGTGCCCATGTCCCCGCACTGTGCCCCACACATCACTGGCGAGGTCGCAGGAAACTGTTTCCCCGCATGTATGAGTGCGCTACCCTCCCGTCGGTGAATCATAGGCGCAGCGCGCACCTGACGCCACGTCCCCGCTCTGCGCCAAGAGTCCCCGCATTGCGCCTCACACACTGGCCAGGCGCGACGGACTTTCCCCCGCAATGTATACCGCACTACCATCCGGCGCTGAATCATAACGCAGCCCCCGCACAGTGCGCCTCGGAACCGCACTGCGCATAACACACTGGCGAGACTCTGCGAACTTTACCTGCTATGTATGAGCGTGCCCCGGCCCACGACATTAAATAGGCGCAGATTCCGCCGTAAAACTGGCGGGAAGGTGCGCCCCGCCCCGGCGGATTCATACAAGTGGCCCTAAGTTTTGGTGCAGGCGTGCCGGCAGAGTCAAAGTGGCTAACCGCGGGGCGGGCGAGGCGAGCGGTGCCCCCCTCGGGTTAGGGGACCCGCGGTGCCCCGGGCGATCGCCTGCCTCGCCCGCCCCTAGGAGCGGCCCTGGTGGTAAGTATTTCTGCACAGTCTGCCTTCACATTTCTGCTGGGTCCCCCATTCACATGTCTGCCAGGACCCAGGATGCTTAGCATAAGAGCTGCTCTCTCCATAGGACTCATAACAGGTCTCCTCTCTCTACAAGACTTAAACTATGAGGTCTCCTCTCTCCACAGGATTATACTATGTGGTCTCCTCTCTCCACAGGACTTATACTATGTGGTCTCCTCTCTCCACAGGACTTATACCTATGTGGGTCTCCCTCTCTCCACAGGACTTTATAGCTATTGATACTCCTCTCTCCACAGGGAACTATACTATTTGGTCTCCTTTCATCTACACGGACTCATACTATGTGTTCTCCTGCTTCCACAGGACTTATACTATGTGGTCTCCTCTTCTACAGGACCTCATACTAATGTGGTCTCCTCTCTCCACAGGACTCAAACTATGTGGTCTCCTCTCTCACAGGACTCATACTTTGGTCTCCTCTCTAATGAGCCTCCTGGCTATGTGTTCTTCCTGTCTCCATAGCAATCAATACTTTGCAGTATTCTCTCCTCCACAGGACTCATTACTATATGGTCTCCTTCCTCTACAGGACTCATAATATGTGGTCTCATCTCTCCACAGGACTCATACTATGTGGTCTCCTCTCTTCACAGGACTCATACTACGTGGTCTGTTCTTTCCACAGGACTTACACTACACGGCTTCCTTTCTGTACAGGACTCATATTATGTGGTCTCCTCTCTCCACAGGACTTTGACTATGAGGTCTCCTCTCTCCACAGGATTATACTATGAGGTCACCTCACTCCACAGGACTTATACTATGTGGTCCACCTCTCTCCCACAGAACCTCATACTATTGATGGTCTCCTCTCTCCACAGGATTATACTATGTGGTCTCCTCTCTCCACAGGACTCATACTATGTGGTCTCCTCTCTCCACAGGACTCATACTATGTGGTCTCCTCTCTCCACAGGACTCATACTATGTGTTCTCCTCTCTCCACAGGACTTATACTATGTGGTCTCCTCTCTTCACAGGACTCTTGCTATGTGGTCTCCTGACTCCATAGCGATCATACTTTGCAGTATTCTCTCTCCACAGGACTCATACTATATGGTCTCCTTCTTCTACAGGACTCATAATATGTGGTCTCATCTCTCCACAGGACTCATACTATGTGGCTCCTCTTACAGACTCATACTATGTGTCTCCTCTCTTACAGGACTCATACTATAGTGGTCTCCTCTCTCCACAGGACTCATACTATATGGTCTCCTTCTTCTACAGGACTCATAATATGTGGTCTCATCTCTCCACAGGACTCATACTATGTGGTCTCCTCTCTTCTGTACAGGACTCATATTATGTGGTCTCCTCTCTCCACAGGACTCAAACTACATGGTCTATTCTTTCCACAGGACTTACACTACATGGCTTCCTTTCTGTACAGGACTCATATTATGTGGTCTCCTCTCTCCACAGGACTTATACTATGTGGTCTCCTCTCTCCACATGACTCATATTACGTGGTCTATTCTTTCCACAGGACTTATACTATGTGGCTTTCTTTCTGTACAGGACTCATACTATGTGGTCTCCTCTCTCCATAGGACTCATACCACGTGGTTTACTCTTTCTACATGCATCATACCACCTAGCAGACACCTAGGGCCACATGTATGAACCTGTTTAGGTCTAAAACTCACTTTTTTGCCCATAGGTTACTATAGGAAAAAGAGTGAGTTTTAGACCTAGACAGTTTTCATACATGTGGCCTCTAATGTATATGATAAGCATGTCCTTATTATCAGATATTTCCAAGTGTGATCAATGCAGCTCCAATACTTTATAAAGTATCTTCTTTATTATGCTAGTTATTCAGATTGGAATGATATTTCAGCTATCTCTGAGGCAGCATCCACTACACTAGGATCTTAAGATGGCTGATTGTCAGTTAATATGACAGTTCCTTAAACCATTACCCTCAATGATATACCCTATAGGCATAAACCTAATGACTGCTAATTTACCGGCTCAGCTTTTCTTGCGTATTGCTTCAAGATTAGTCTTTTTAATCACACCTCACACTTATTAAAGTTGTGCTTGACATATGTTCCCCAATGCCTTTTCTATGGACGAGGCAAATGATTATACTCTGCTACAGGATCCTCCATAGATAAGTCTAAATACTTGCTTATCAAAACACAAAGATATGTTAGCGCGCGTTGTTTAATTATATTTCATCTCCTAGGAGATATTAATCAAATGGATCTACAAATAAGTCTTTTCTTTGCTTTTCTTGACTTTTTACAGTTTGCAATACATTGAGGAGCACCACATTTGATCATGTAAATTAATTGGATGTGAGTTTATTAGAAATTCATTAAAAAAAAACATTAATTTGCATCCTAAGTGCTCAATTATCAGGGTGACTGAGTGTAGTCTACATGGAAGGGTTTATTGTATCCAAAATTCAGAAGGATCCAGCTAGGTAGGAAGGCAAGGTCCCAGGTAGTTATGTAAGCAGGACAAGACCTCATGTAGGTATCTAAGGCCTTGGTGGGGCCCCGTATCTAGACATTTTTTGTGTAGCTGGATGAAAAGGCAATTCTGGCAGTTTATTTTTTTTTTCTTTTTTGCAATGTTCATTGTACAGTTTTTGTAACATGATAAATTTATAAATTGGATCGTTATGGATGTGGCAATACCTATTAAGCTGTATAAACACACCATTACTCACTACATCGGAGGTATCCATTGCGGACGGATACCGCAACATACAGTTGCTGTGGCAGGTCAATATACTGTAATAGAGCAAAAGTAGTCCTGTTTTCCATGTTTGCTCTATATCCCAGTAGGCAGAGTATCGCAAAGCTGGTCATCTTCTGCTTTTCAAGACACACTGAGCCAAGAGAAAAGTAGGGAAGAACATTTCTGTATATACTTTCACTGCCATCCAACACTGTCTTTAATCAGCCACTTTCATCTATTGGGAAAAAACTCTGCCTAGCCCACAGGGGAGCAAAGTGGGCATGGTAGGCATAGAAGCATGATGAGCCACTGGGAATGGAAAGCATAGGACAGCTTTTCAAGGAGAAATACAGAGAAAGAGAGGCAGAAAATAAGAGGCAGAATGCAAGAGTCATGTGCAGTAGCTGTGGGGTGGGCCCCAAGAATCATCTCCACTGGTGGAATCCTAGAATTCACTCCACTGGTGGCCCCAAGAATCAATTTCACTGGTGGGTCCCAAGAATCAACTCCACTAGTGAACTCCAAGAACCATCTCCACTGGTGGTCCCCAAGAATCATATCCAACGGTGGGTCCCAAGAATCAACTCCACTAGTGAATCCCAAGAAGCAGCTCCACTGGTGGGCTCCAAGAATCATCTCCACTGGTGGGCTCCAAGAATCACTCCATTGGGCCCCAGATCAATCCAGAGTGGGTCCGAGAATCAACTCCACTGGTGGGCTCCAAGAATCATATCCCAGAGGTGGGTCCCAAGAATCAGCTCCATTGGTGGGCCCCAAGAATCATATCCAGAGGTGGGTCCCGAGAATCAACTCCACTTGTGGGCTCCAAGAATCATATCCAGAGGTGGGTCCCAAGAAGCAGCACCACTGGTGGGCCCCAAGAATCATATCCAGAGGTGGGTCCCGAGAATCAACTCCACTTGTGGGCTCCAAGAATCATATCCAGAGGTGGGTCCCAAGAAGCAGCACCACTGGTGGGCCCCAAGAATCATATCCAGAGGTGGGTCCCAAGAATCAACTCCACTTGTGGGCTCCAAGAACATATCAAGTCCAGAGGTGGGTTCCCAAAAATCAGCTCCACTGTTGAGCTTCAAGAATCACCTCCATTGGTGGATCCCAAGAATCATCTCCACTGGTGGGCCCTAAGAATCAACTCTACAAGTGGGCCCCGGGAACCTCAGTCAGACATTGACTGGGAGGTATTGGTTATGGTTGACCCACGTCATGTAGGGAAAGTTTATTAAAGACTGACATATGCTATTCCTTTACCAATGCACAAACAAGCACCCAGACTCTTACAGTTTTATTTGTAGCTTGGCCAAACAGAAAATCGATTTTTTTTTTCTACTCTATACCTTTTAGCGACTCACTTGATGGCACCCTAGTTAACACCTATTGCTCTTACTCCTCTTTCTGACTGGCTGGCATCATATAGAGAGGGTAGAAATGAACATGTATAAGGAAAGAGGCAGTTTGCTTCTGATGCAAAGAACTATGGGTCAGGAGGGATCTGAAGGTATCTAGATCCCTTTACTGCAAGGCGTTACAGAACTGTTACAATTAGGAAATCACTTCAAAGTCCAGTATAATTGCCAATTAATAGGTGCAGGAATATTAGGAATATTAAACCCACAAATGGATGATAAAAGTTCACAGGAGATAACGTCATCCATAATGGTTAGGGAGATTCTCTGTATGTTCCTTGTAACAATACAAAGGATAATTTTCTATTTTGTGGCTAGTGAGCAGCTAGTAGGTGGGTCAAGGCCAATCTCCTTGCACTACTGTAGACAGAAAGGGGAGAGGCTCCTGCTGCGGTTAGCTGTCTTAAAATCAGCCACAAAACAAGAGGAAGAGGACATGTCCGAGCTAATGGGACACATAAAGAAGATTTCTTTATGTATTTCTCAGTTTTAATTATAATATGACACAAAAATATGATCACATAAAGGATGAGCTCAATGGAGGAAGAAATGAGATATCTTTTTTTATTCTTATTTTTCAGACATTTTTATGCTTAGTATTATTTTATAAAGAAACATTCTTTAGCAGTGATCTATAACAAGGCTGACCTGAAAGACTTTGAATGGGGCGGCATAGACAATTGACTGCAGCTCCATTAAACTCCATTTTGCCCTGATCATGCAATGAGGAAGAACGGGGGATTCGGGATCATCGTGGGGGGGACCCAGCAAGAAAGCATAAAAACCTAAAGGCATATTCTGCAAGACAAAGGTGATACAAGAAAGTCTGCCAGCTATGAGCCACCTGTGACTGCAGAGGGAGACCAAGGCAGATATTGTATTGCAAATATACCTTAAAGGGAACCTCCTAGTAAATCAAAGCAAGCTATTATTGAGTGCTGACTGTTAGGGCCACATATATGAAACTGTTTAGGTCTAAAACTCACTCTTTTGCCCATAGTAACCTATGGGCAAAAAAGTGAGTTTTACACCTAAATAGGTTCATACATATGGCCCTTAGTGTTGAGCGAACAGTAAAAAGTTCTAGTTCAATTAGAACCTCGAACTTTTGTGAGTTTGGTTCGAAATTTTATTCAAACTCGAGCTCGAACCCCATTAAAGTCTATGGGAGAAGATGTTCTGGTTAATTTTATACCTATACAGGTGAGGAGAAACTGGAATTACCTTCCATAACAGTAAACTGGATACGCGGAACAACTTAGTGATGAAAATTTGGCTCTAAGAGTGACAGAAAAAACTGAGAGGCTAAAATACTTCATTCCTTTCAATGGCTAACTGAAAAGATGAGGGCAGCTTGCAAGCAGGGGTGTAGCTATAGGAAGTGCAGCGGTAGCAGCTGCAACAGGGCCCTGCATCCTAAGAGGACCCAAAAGCCCCTTTGACGCATAGGAGATTTGGAGACGGTGTGTTATACAATTACTGAACCCCCAAAACTGCAAGAACAGAACTTTTGGGCACTGAGTATGATTTAGCAAATCCAAGCACTCTGTATAATATATATCCATGTATACGAGAGATAGGCGTTATGTGAGCCTGCAAATGTCACCAAATAACAGCTTCTGGGTGTGGGAAAGATGCAGCCAGCAATACCAAACTCCCGAACTATTGCTGTCTATGGAGAGGAAAATGCTATCTAAGAGCAGTCTGTACAGTACAGAGAGTGAGCTGAAAATTACGTTCACAAGGCAATACAGTGATGACATTTTTGACACTTCTCTGTGCTCTGCACTGATTGGATGGCCACCAAAAGTGCAGAAAGGTTATTGGACGGCCGCCAAAAGTGCAGAAAGCCGCTGAAAACTAAATTGAAAATGGCGTGTCAGACTAGAAGTTTACTCGAACGATCGGTAAATTGTTCGGTTCCAGTTGTAAAACTCCGAGAAGTTCTACTAGAACTTAAGTTTTCTAGAACAGTTCGATCAACACTACTGACTGTATTAAGGCATTAATTAAAAAAAAAAAAAATCCCATAGTGAAAATTTAGACTCCATGTAGGATATCTAAGGATAGATAGAGACAAAGACATCTTGTACTGTGCAGTCAAACAATGTTATGTACAACTGGTTAATTTGATTATGGACGGCAATTAGGTCTTTATTGAATATATCAATATTACCAGCGTAACACAGACATGTCTATTGCGGGCATTCAAAAGAGCAAAAGTTTACCTTGAAGCAAAACTTTATAAAGCAATCAATGACAATGCCCCTTGTAAGGACACACACGCAAACGTCATGATGTGTAATTAATGTGGAAGAAGTAATTAATGTAGACAGCTATGTAGAACTGTGTGACACATCAGGCGATGGATGACATTGAGACGCTTCGTTGATGAACATGTTCTGAGCAAAATTATAGTGTTGAGTGGAACTGAAGTGTATGTGTATATACATATATACAGCGGGTGAAACAAGTATTGAACACGTCACCAGTTTTCTAAGTAAATCTATTTCTGCAGGTGCTATTGAAATTCAGTTCTCACCAGATGTTGGTAGCAACCCATCCAATCCACACAGGCAAAGAAATCAAACCATAGATTTCCATACATTGTAGTAATAATGAGAAATGACACAGGAAAAAAGTATTGAACGCGATTACTGAAATGTTTTTGATACTTGGCACAAAAGTCTTTGTTGGTGATGACACCTCCTGTATGGAGAGACAGTGTTGATCGAACTGTTCTAGAAAAGTTGAGTTCTAGTAGAACTTCTTGAATTTTTAGAACTGAAACTGAATCGAACATTTTACTGTTCATTAAAGTTCTAATCTCCCCGGGCCAAATTTTTCATTTTTCGTTTTCATTTGGTTTTCCCTGCCCCTTTTGGGGGCCCCATCCAAATTTCAGGGGCAGAGCAAGGGGAACTTTCTAAAAACTTCATCGCTGAGGGTAGGGCTCTCTTTGGGCTGCAAAACCCACATGACCATTTTAAAAAAATTTTTTCACTGTTTTTGGCCTTTGGGAAAATACCTTTTTCCCAGCTCACTCTCTGTACTGTACAACTGCTTTTAAGTTAGATAGCAATTTCCTCTCCATAGACAGCAATATTTATGGATTTAAGGTTTTTGCGGCTGATTTTTTTCCCACACCCAGAACCCGTTATTTGGTGACATTTGCACCCTCACATAACACCAATCCTCATAAACCCCTTTAACACCTAACTCCACATAACCCCAACCCCCCAAATTTTTCCCCGCCCCTCCAACCCCCTGTCTCTTCCCCCCCCCTTGAAAATTGAAAACCCTCCTTTTGGGTCCTCTCTCCCCTCTGTCGGCCAATTTTCATTAAACCCTTATACTGTACTCGTTTTACTTATGTAAAGGGATGAACCCCCTCGAATTTACAGCGCCCGGAAACAAAAGGGGCTTTAAAATAAATAATAATAAAAATAATAATAATAATATACATGGATATAAATTATACGAGTGCTTTGGGTTTGCTAAATAATACTCAGTCCCAAAAACATTTTTTTCAGTTTGGGATTCAGTAATTTTAAAAACCAAAACCGCCCCAAATCTCCTATGTGTCAAAAGGGGCTTTTGACCCCCTTTTAGGATTCAGGGGCCCCCTAGCAGTTGCTAAACCCGGGTGCACCGCCTAAAGGGTACCCCCTGCCTGCCCAAACTGTCCTCAACTTTTCAGTTGCCATTGAAAAAGAATGAAAAGTTTTTGCCTCTCAAATTTTTTTTCTTCACTTTTTAAGCCAAATTTTTTTTCCCCTAAATTTTTTTCCGCCCTAACCATTTACTTTTTGGATGGTAATTTCCAGGGGTTCTCCTCACCTGTTTATTTGGTATAAAAACAAAACCCGAACCCTTGTCTCTAAAACTTTAATGGGGTTCAAATTCTAAAATTTTTAAAAAGAACTTCGAACCGAACCACTAAAGTTTTTAGGTTCTTTTTAACCAAATACAACTTTTTTACTGGGTTTGCCTCATCTCCCAGTGCCCCGAATTGCCAGGGGGATATTGGCCCTTTTCTTTTCCCCAAAAAACACTCTTCAAACCCCAACTTCCAAAGGGGTCCTTAATGAACTCCGAGCTTTGGTTTCCTTTAACATAGATTTTCTATTGGGTTCAGCTTTAGGGAATTGGCCCGGCCATTCAGCCGCTTTATTTTCCTCTGGAACCCCTTAGAATTTTTCCCTTTCCGGTTTTTGGGGTCAAGGGGCCCTCTAAAAAGCACTTTTGGGCCCCTGGGCCCGAAGGGGTAAATGCCCCCCCCCCCCCCCCCCAAAAATAAAAAAAAAAAAAACCCATACTCAAAGAAACAAAAATAAAAATTACCACTCCGGGCAAACCCAAACCCTTTAAAAGAGACTTTAGCCTGATGGAATATAATTAAACAAAATAACCCCCTGACACCAGGACCCCCCCCCCCCCCCCCCCCCCCGGCCGGAAAGTCCTGTCCCGATCAGGTTTGGGTTTTCTGAATTTTCTTTTTTTTCCCTTTTTCCTCTCCTTCCGCCAGGACCACCATTTACGGGCCTTTTTTCCCGGGCCCGGGAACTCGCCCCCGCATAATGTAACCACAAACATCTTAGAATCCCCACTTTAAACAGCCTTTTGCTGCTGATTCCTACCTTTGTTATTGGGGCCTTTCCCCCCATTTAAAAAAGTAGGTAGTACCCTGTTGGGCCCAAATATTTAAAAAGAAAAAAACAGGAGAAATTTTTGACCCGGGGGGTAACGCAGAAACGCGGCGCGGCAAAAAATTTTCATGGCAAAAAGGCCCCTCTTTTTAGTAAAGCCCCCGCCCCCCTTCCCCAAAAAAAAACCCCACCCACTTTTCCAACCCAACTGCATAACGGCCCCTTTTTGGGAAAAAAAGCCAGGTAAAGCCCCTTTTTAGGCCAGGGATAACCCCCCATTAAGCAGGGAATTTCCCCTTTAAAAGGCAGGTAGATTCCCCCCTTGTAGCAAGGGAAAATGCCCCTCCTTTTGCCAGGGAGGGGGGGCCCCCCTTTGTTTGCCCCTAGGGCCCCCATTGTTTTTCCACTAGTTCCCCCTCGGGTTTCCCGCTAGTGCCCCCCCTGTTTTCCAGGTTTAAAGCCCCCATTGTTCCCCGGTAGTGCCCCCCCCTGTTTCCCCGCTAAAGCCCCCATTGTTTTTTCCACTAGTGCCCCCGCCCTTTTGGGTTTCCCCCAAATGCCCCCTCTGTTGCCAGGGATGCCCCCATTTGTTTGCCAATTAGTCAGGCCCCCCCTTTTGCCATTTGTGCCCCATTGTTGCCAGGAAATTTTCCCCCATTGTTCCCCGGTAGATGTCCCCCCTGTTTGCCAAGGAAAAATTCCCCCCCCTTGCCAATAGTGCCCCCATTGTTGCCAGGGGAGTGGCCCCCCATTGTTTGCCAGTTTGTCCCCCCAATTTTTTGCCAGGTAGTGCCCCCTCTGTTGCCCCGGTAGGGTCCCGCCCCTGTTGCCAGGGTAGAAATGGGCCCCCCCTTTTTTGTTTGCCAGGTAGGTGCCCCCCTTTGTTAGGGCCCGGAGGGGCCCCCCTTGTTGCCAAACTATTTTTCCCCCATTGTTTGCCAGCAATTTTTCCCCTTTTGCCCCGCTAGTGCCCCCAAAAGTTGCCAGGAGTGCCCCCCCTTTTTTGCCAGGTAGATTTCCCCCTCTGTTTTCCAGGGGAGAAGCCCCCTCCTTTTGCCAAGGTTTTTTCCCCATTGTTGCCAAGTAGGGTGCCCCCTCTGTTGCCAGCTAGTGTCCCCATTTTTTGCCCCGGGAAAATGCCCCTCTGTTGCCAAAGGGAGATCCCCCCTGTTGGCCCCGCTTTGTGCCCCCCCTTTTGGCCCAGGTAGATGCCCCCTCTTTTTCCAGGAATGCCCCCTCCCCGGGGGGCCAGGGAGTGGGCCCCCCCTTTTTTGCCAAGGGAAGGTGCCCCCCTGTTGCCAGGTTTAAGTCCCCCCCTTTTCCCGGTAGAGGCCCCCCCCTTTTTGCCCCGGGAGTTGGGCCCCATTGTTGCTAGGTTTGTGGGCCCCCCGTTGCCAAAAAGGGGAAAGTCCCCCCCTGTTTCCAGGGAGATGTTCCCCCTGAGCCCCTTTGTGCCCCCCATTGTTGCCCCGGTAATGCCCCCCTGTTGCCCGGGAGATTTCCCCTCTGTTGCCAGGAGATGTTCCCCCCCTGTTGCCAGGGATTTTCCCCCATTGTTTCCAGGTAGTGCCAGTATTTTAAAAAAAAAAATAAAAAAAATCTTTTCTTACCCCGATTTTTCCCCCCCTTCCCACGTCCGGGAACCGGTTGGGGCCCCGACCCACAGAGGCAGGGCCCCCTTTTAGGCGGGGCCGCAAGACTTTTATCCCAAAAATCGCGCGCCCTGCCCCGCGCCTTTCCTGGAGCTTAACAAAGGGATCAGTTTGATTTCCCCGAAGTTCAACCTCGGGGCCGCTGCTTGCACCCCGGGGGAGCAAAGGGAATTGGCCGTGAAGGCTGCAAAACGGGTCTGTGACCCGGCCAAGCATCCCTTGGGGATGAGGGGGGCCACAAACCGGCCCCGGGCTCCCGGGGGCCCCCCCAAGGGGAAACCCCAGCCTTCCCCCCCCACGCCCGAACCGGCGCCGCGGCCCCCAAACCCCCGGGTGGCCCCCCCCCCCAAAAGCCTTTGGGTGGGCGCTCCCCCTGGTCAGGGGAGTGCGGGTTTCCCGGAGGGGCCCCCCAAAATCAAGGGGCCCCCGGCCCGTTTTCCTACCGGCCCAAAGGAAGAGACGGCCCCTGCTTGGGATTTATTTTCCCTTTCTGAAAAGTCCACCCTTTTTTTTTCAAACTTTTAACCCCTGGTAGATGGCAGCAGTTATTTATCGTAAATATCTCAGTACATTTGTCCATTCATCCTTCCTTCAATTATATGAAGTTTGCAGTGCCGAATGCTGAAAACCTGCCCCACACCATGATGTTCCCACCTCCACACTGCACTGCTGGTGTTTTTAGGGTGATTTGTGACACCTTTTGGCCTCCAATCAGTGTGTGTATTATGGCAGCCAAAGAGTTCAATTTTGGTCTCATCTCACCAGACTGTATTATTTCACATCTTGTTCAGCAAACTATAAACGCGCTTGAGCATGCTTCTTGTTCAGCAATGGAGTCTTGCGTGGTGAGCGTGCATACAGCCCATGGAGGGTGAGCGTGCATACAGGCCATGGAGGGTGAGCGTGCATACAGGCCATGGAGGGTGAGCGTGCATACAGGCCATGGAGGGTGAGCGTGCATACAGGCCATGGAGGGTGAGCGTGCATACAGGCCATGGAGGGTGAACTTGCATACAGGCCATGGAGGGTGAGTTCATTATTTTGTACCTTCTGTTTCCTGGTCTTTCTGTGCTCCTTGGCTCTTGGACAACTCTTCTGATTATCAGTTGAACCAGCTGGCATTATTTTTCACTGAATGGCAGAATTGGTTTCTAGATTTCAGTTGCTGTCTCGACTTTCCATGGCTTTTTGCACCTCTTTTTCTTCATGTGTTCAGTACTCTCATTTCTCATTGTTACACATAACTTAATTTGTGGACATCCATGGCTCACCTGTGTGGATTAATTGGATTGTTACCGACATCTGGTGAGAATTTCATGTCAAAAGCACCATTATAAATATATACGTGTTCAATACTTATGTCACTCACTGTGTATATATATATACAGAGAGAGAAAGAAGAAAGAGAGAAAGAAAGAGAAAAAGAGTGGAGGAAGGATTGAAAGAAAAAAAGAAAGAAAGAAAAAGAGAGAATGAAGGAAAGAAAGGAAAAGAATGAATGAATGAATGAATGAATGAATGAATGAATGAGAAATAGAAAGAAGGAAAGAGAGAAGGAAAGAAAGAAAGAAGAAAGAGTACAAATAAATAAACTATTAATGAATGAATGGTTGAGAAATAGAGAGAAGGAAGGAAGGAGAGAAAGAAAGAAAGAAAGAAAGAAAGAAAAGAAAGAGAAAAAAGAGAATAAAGGAAAGAAAGAGAAAGAAAGAAAGAGAATGAATGAAAGAGAAATAGAGAAGGAAGGAAAGAAAGAATTGTGAGCAAGTAGTGGATCCTTCTTGCTAGCCATGAGTTTGGCATTAGGCCCCTTTGAGGAGTGAAGTCTTAGGAGCACTAGGTCTTCACCTTCAATCCCCACATGGAGGCTTGGATTCCACTGCAGGGAACTTCCAGGTCACTACACTCGACGTGGTCACCTGCAGGGACAATTGCCGCTCAGACCTGGTACAGACGTGACAAGCAAATTCAGTAGTCAGGTCCCACACAGAAGATCAGGGCTGGTGATAAACATAATGGGACACAGGCACAAGGTGAGGTCAGGCGGAGTTCCAACGTAAATGTGTCAGGTGAGCCAAGGTCAATACCGGAAACCATAAACATGATTACTAGCCCAATGGTAAGAAACAAAAAGAAAAGCCATCTCACCGTCCAATGAAGCTGCAGATTGCATGGATCCCGTTGTATGGAAAAACGCTTTAAGCGATCCTATTAGTGAGGTGGATCTAGCAGAGCTTCTGTTGGTAAAATAGCTTGTTTATTGAGAAGACTTTAAAATCATACTGTGGCAAGACAGAGACAAAGCCACCACTGCTCACGCGTTATGAGGTGTACTTTTTTAAAGACTTTTAATCAGTTCCTAGAAAAGTTGGCTGGTGCCCAGGAGCCCAGCAGGGGGAGTAGACAGGTAACAGCGTGCAAGAGAGGAGAACGGAACGCCGCCCATGATAAGGAGGTACGCAAGCTGTGACAGAGACTTTCTGCTCAAATCTGAGACTTCAGCTCCAGAGATGAGGTGGAGAAACTCTACATCATCCTGGGGGGAATAAGTCAATGGTAGAAATAGCTGCCCAATATGTTACCACATGCATCCAACTGAGAGGAAGACAAAATACTGTACAATCCTCTCTAACCCCATACCCACCACACGTATATTGCTTTGACAATGGTAACTGTGTTTGGTCCTGCCAATAAAGCTTTATTGAATGGAACTGAGAGAGAAGGAGAGAGAGACAGAGACAGAGAGAGAGAAAGAGAGAGAGAGAGGAGAGAGAGAGAGAGATAAAGAGAGAGAGACAGAGAGAAAGAGAGAGAGAGAAAGAGAGAGAGAGAAAGAGAGAGAGAGACAGAGAGAGAGAAAGAGAGAGACAGAGACAAAGAGAGAGAGAGAGACAGACAGAGACAAAGAGAGAGAGAACAAGAGAGAGAGACAGAGAGAAGAGAGAGAGAGAGGAACAGAGAGAGAGGAAGAGAGAAATAGAGAGAGGAAGAGAGAAATAGAGAGAGGAAGAGAGGAAAGAGGAAGAGGAAGAGAGAAAGAGAGAGGAAGAGAGAAAGAGAGAGATAGAGAGAGAGGAAGAGGAAGAGAGAGAGGAGAGAGAAAGAGAGAGGAAGAGAGAAAGAGAGAGGAAGAGAGAAAGAGAGAGGAAGAGAGAAAGAGAGAGGAAGAGAGAAAGAGAGAGGAAGAGAGAAAGAGAGAGGAAGAGAGAGAGAGAGAGAAAGAGAGAGGGAGGAGAGAGAGAGAGAGAAAAAGAGTAAAATTGGTTTTCCCAGTGGGAACATTTCTCAGATTTCTGTAGGGCAGATTACCAATATTAGGTGGATAATTATAGAGTACCAGTGGTTCCAACAATCCAGAAAAAGGGAGCCCATAGCCATTTTATATAAAACAGCTGGAAATAGTGAGCACGCTCAGCTGACATGCATAGAGCAATCCCACCCCCTCCGTTCAGCTTATTCTTCTTTTTCCAGCCTGATGTTAGAGAATCAGAAACACAAGTCTTCTTTAATTCTGATTAGCTGGGGTTCCAGCTTTCAAATCTTCACTATCTAGTCTAGATCGATAACACTGCGGAGATCAATATAACTAAATGAAACGTTCTAACCAAAATTGTTCTACTAAAATAAATTGCATTCATTTGGCGGCCTGAAATCACTTAGTCAGAAATACTCTGATTACATCCTTTAAAAACATTGTTCCAAAAATGTCCAAATTCTGATCTGACTTAAAGGGTTGTCTCACTACAAGGATTGCTGCTTTTTATGTTAAAGATCTTGCAAAAACAAGTCACTTTGCAATATGTGTCCATTAACAGTGTCCTACCTATTCCTAGATATCCCCTCTTGTATGGGCTGCATCAGCTCCTCAGGTCGCTATAGCTACAGACCTGTTTGATCTCTCCTGATAGGCTGCCAGCACTGGTTTCTATAGCTACAGACCTGTTTGATCTCTCCTGATAAGCTGCCAGCAATGGTTTCTATAGCTTCAGACCTGTTTTATCTCTCCTGATAGGCTGCCAGCACTGGTTGCTATAGCTACAGACCTGGCTTCTGCTGCAGCCTAGTAGAAGCCAGTAAACACACCCCTGAATTCAAAATGAAACCAAGAAAACAGGACCGAGTCGAGATGACTCAATGTAGTGAGACAACCCCTTTAAATTAAGCCCCAAACATCTAAATCTCCATGTAATAGACCCAGGGAGGGTCCTCAGAACAGAATGATCGTTTTAAGGGAAAGCTAGTAAACAGTTCACCAAAAAAGCTTAGGATTAGTTTTTTTTTTAGCCTCATAGTCAATATTTTTCCTAGTTGGTGTCAGAAAGTTGTCATTTTCATCACTGTATGTCAGCTTAAACGGCCAAGTGGCAGCTAAACCATCAGTGCAAAGACTCTTCGCGTAGTGTCCCATATCTCAGCATCCTGGAATCTTGTAAGTATGACATGAAAAGGAGGAGTATAGCAGGATTTATGTTAGCACTAAGCAACCCTAAGAAGATGACAGGGCAATATAGAAGATGATGGAATACAGGGAAACGAGGCGCTGTATCCCTCTTTCTACCCAACCTTCTATAGGATAGGTAATTTCCTTGGTATGTGACATGGGCTGCTTAGTTCTGACACCAGCACTGTCACTTAGCTACCCTGGTCATACATCAGAGCAAATATACATCAGAGCAAATCTGCCTCTCCCCTCTGCCAATCCCTTCACTGACTTCCCATTGCCCAGCGAATTCATTTTAAGTTACTAACCATGACCTACAACGCTCTCCATAACCTCTCCCCTCCATACATCTCTGCCTTAATCTCCAGATATCTCCCCTCTCGCAATCTCCGCTCCTCACAGGACCTTCTCCTCTGCTCTCCCCTTATCAGCTCCTCACACAACCGTCTCCAAGACTTCTCCCGTGCTTCACCCACACTCTGGAACTCACTGCCCCAACACATCAGACTCTCCGCCACTTTCACCAGCTTCAAAAGCAACCTGAAAACCCATTTCTTCAGGCTTGCCTATAACCTTCACTAATCTTGTCACTACTTCCTCCACAGACATGTCTGCCCCTCACCTCCTGTCTCTTCCCCCCTCCTTGTAGATTGTAAGCCCTCGCGGGTAGGGTCCTCTCTCCCTCTGTCGTGCCAATTGTCATTATCCCTTATCACTGTACTCGTTTGACTTATGTTATGTATGTAACCCCCTCGAATGTACAGCGCCCCGGAATCAATAGCGCTCTAAAATAAATAATAATAAATAATAATAATAGAAACTGGGGTATGGCAGGGTGCTATGATTCTATTTCCCAAGACCAAACATCAAGGTACTCCAGGTTCTTCAGGACAGGCATTTACCCTGACATCTGACCAGGGTTGCTCAGTTCTGACACCAGCCCTGTCACTAAGCAACCCTGGTTAAATGTCAGGGTAAATGCCTCTTCTATAGAACCAGGAGTACCTTGAGGTTTGGTCTTGGGAAACTGAATCATAGCACCTTGCCATACCCCATTCTCTACTAAATGGACATTTGCTCCCACGTATGACCAGGGTAGCTAAGTAGCAGTGCTGGTGTCAGAACCAAGCAGCCCATGTCAGATGCCAAGGAAAATACCTATCCTATAGAAGGTTGGGTAGAAAGTAGGATACAGTGCCTCATTTCCTTCTACCTCACCCTCTTCGATATTGCCCTTCTATATTGCAAATGCCTATCTAGAAGAAGAAGAAGTAGTGGGGGCACTTTGATTCTCTCACCCAAGGGCAAATATACACCTGGAATCAACCCCTGGGTAAAGTATGGTATCACTTGATTGCTGCAAGGCAGTTCCTTCCTTTTACTCTTGCCAGCACCATGCCAGCTCAATTTTGAGGGGAACAGTAGGAGCATTAAAGCCTAAGCAGCCTTTTATAAGGTGTTATAAGGCAGCAGGTCCATAATACAGGTCTTTAGATTAAGACTGAGCTGGCGCAGAGCTGAGGGCAGAGAAAGGTTATCGAGGCTTGGCAGTGCCTATGCCACACTATTGCCTATCTCCTACTGCCTCAAAACCTAGTAAAAGTTACAATAAAATGAGCAAAGTAAAATTCACAGCTGTGAAAGTTCCTGGATAGGAATAAACTCTAGGACTTCCAACCATGATATAATGTTGTAAGCCAAGTTCCGTACAAAGGAATACGAATTTATCCAAAATAATGCATTGCGGCTCTTGTGCCAGGATCCGTCTATATCATAGCCAGGTAAAGTCACTTTGTCTATGTGTTTCCACACTAAATGTAAATATTTCATCCCAAAATGTCAACTTCCACATTCATAATTTCTGACTGATCCGTCCAGATATCTGCATGGAAGCTGCCTCAGCACAAGTGGCTTTTAAAATACGAGGTTGCCAAGTCTGGCGTGCCACACTCATCTAAATTAACAAGCATTTACCTCTGGAAATCCATTGCTGGACATACATCAAGAAAACAAAACAGGAATTAAGGTTATTGCGTAGAGATTGAATTTTGTGGTTTCGTTTATCCCAAGAGTATTTTAAGAAAATGACAGTATACGCTTGGCATGAATCATGTTCATCGCTGGTGACTGGCATCAAGAGAGGACGGGATGTTCACTTGGAAAGATCAAGTCAACCTTCATATTCTCTTTTCTAGGGACGATTGACTCTTGGGGCGACATCTATGAAGGACGGCACATCAAAGTGAATAGTCCATTCTCATTTTCAGTGTATAATGCACCTGAATGTATGAAAGTGGTTTTTGTGCATTTATAAATGGTGTGTAAACTACGATGTGCCTCGCCTATGTGTTAGGCGCATTTCAGAACTTAGGCACATAAGTAATGCACCTAACATGTATTAAAGGGGTTGTCTAGCTACAAGGATTGCTGCTTTTTATGTTAAAGATCTTGCAAAAACAAGTCACTTTGCAATATGTGTCCATTAACAGTGTCCTACCTATTCCTAGATATCCCCTCTTGTATGGGCTGCATCAGCTCCTGTGGTCGCTATAGCTACAGACCTGTTTGATCTCTCCTGATAGGCTGCCAGCACTGGTTGCTATAGCTACAGACCTGTTTGATCTCTCCTGATAGGCTGCCAGCACTGGTTGCTATAGCTACAGACCTGTTTGATCTATCCTGATAGGCTGCCAGCACTGGTTGCTATAGCTACAGACCTGGCTTCTACTGCAGCCTAGTAGAAGCCAGTAAACACACCCCTGAATTTAAAATGAAACCAAGAAAACAGGACTGAGGTGAGATGAATCCATGTAGTGAGACAACCCCTTTAAGGTTATAGACAGGCAGGAAATAAGAGAAGTCATTAGAATAGCATGTCAGTGAGTACAAACTATGGTACTGATCCTGCTTGGTGAACCACAGGTCCCAGCAAGACCTGTGCTGTGCTGGCTCTTGCTGTATGTAGAATAAAGGGTGAGAGCAGCAAAAATACATTTCATATTTAATGTAGTAAAAATGTAAAATATAAAAATCTGAACAACATCTTCAGTGGGTTATTTAATGTAAAATTAGTTTAAGATTCTATGAATTTTAAATACATTTTATAGAAAATATTTTTTATTTTGGGGACATTATATATTTTTATATTAATTTTATATGATCACATTTTTCATTAAATTTAAATAATTAAATTGTATACAGTTTGATAATTATAACAAATTACTTTTATTATTGCACTGGTGGAAGTTGAGAAATATTGGACATTTTTGCCCCCTTACAGCAAATCTATCTCCTCCTTTGACTCCTCAGGCTCAGGCTCCCCATTGAGATAGGTCTGCCTGTCCGAGCAGTAATGCCCCTAGTTTTGCCGAACCACATTCATAGATGTGTCTAATATTACACCTCCATAACGCCCCCAGAGCGCCCCCAAAACACCCCTTCTTGTTAGGCGCATTCGAAAGTGCTGAGTCTTACGAACAATGCATCTAACACATTCATTAAGTGCATTAGACATCGTAGCCGGCTCAGTTAGGTGCATAAGACATCGTAGCCGGCTCAGTTAGGTGCATTGTACGCCAGAAAAAGGGTGAAAAACCCTTTCATACATGTTGCCCTTTATTTTTGATGCACTTGGCTCCAGTAATCTACACAAGGCAGATGGGGCCAAAAACAAACATCGAACTCCACCATCCTGGAACAGCACAGAATGGTGCTTGGTGCTCCTCATGCTGGAAAGACAGTTGGCATTTATTTTTGGCCAGGTCCTTTCTATTTTTTGGTGATGTTGCTGTAAATATGGAGAAGGGATTGGGAGTAACTAAAGCCATGACAGCTGCTATGGGGCTCAGAGATCGAGGGAGCCCACTCAGGTGCAAGAACATTCTACCTTTCTGTAGGAAATAAAGAGTTGGAGGCTTTCTGCTTTTTAGCACTACAATGTGGATTCTCTGTTATCTGGTGCTACTATCCCAACTTTTATTTATTACTATTTATGATGCTTTTTCAGTTTCTTGCCATTTAGTGGTATGAGGCCATGTAATTTTGCATGGGGGGCTATGAATTCTAGCTATGCCCCTTTTCCAGGAAAATCTTAAAGGGGTACTCTCACTACATTGACTAGCTATAAACATTTAGGAAAAGGTAAATAAAGTGTATTAGCACATACACTGCTGTTCTGATTTTGTTTCCCTTCAGAACTGGAGCACTTCTTATCTCCTGACTGTTTACACAAGCTTCCCTATGACTACCTCTCTTTGTTGTAATAGCCCTGGTAATCAGTTTTTGTTCATGGGAACGCTGTGCGCCTGCTGTAGTCGATGTGGCATCTTCCCTGCACCCAGTGCTGTCAGGGAAGCATCTCATCATGCTTCACCCTGGCACCACTACAATATAAAGAGCATTAGGCAGGCTTTTTTCTGACTACTGCTGGATAATCTCAGAGGTTCTAATGCACATTCAGCCAATCAAACAATATAAGTCTTCTGACCCGGTAAAAAGGTCTAATTAGCAAATTTATCAAAAAGACATCTCCTCCTATCAGAAGAGGTAAGTACAGTGCACAATAATGACGACACCTAGACTCTAGCAGCTAGCAGTGATGAGTCACTATGTCCACATAGTTATCACTGCAAGTGTGTATGTGTCCACATGTATAACACCCTCCACGTTCCAACTCTGGACCTTACCTTACATTCCTGTCAGCACCTCTGTTTATATAGTGACTGATAAGTCACTAGAGACAGCCAGATCTTTCTCTGATCAATTCACGCCAACCACAGGAAAGTGTTTCTGGGCTGAGCCTGGCTTCAAAGCACATCCACTCAGTAATGACAAAACGTCCATTGAGGCCATGTGATCAATGGACGTCACATGGTTTGCAGCAAGTAGAAAGAAGGGCAGTAAATGGCTCTCTGCCTGGTTTTGCAAAGCAGAACAGGTAAATAATTTTTAATGAGTATCAATGACAAAGTTCAATATAATTAAGTTATGAGCTCTATAACACATAAAAAGATAGTCCTGGAGAACCCCTTTAAAGCTTTCAACAAGGCATCGAAAAATAACTGAACGTAGTAAAAACATATGTAGTCATTTTAGGACAGAGGGTTATCTGCACTCCAAAAAGTGTCTCTTTTGCCTTGGACATCTATGAATTCGCATGCAGTATTTCTTTGGCGTATTTTGTGCCAAAAAAACAGCTGACACACTGTTCTATAGATGGCACAACACATTTTAATGCACCTGAAATGTGCCAAATTATGATGCGAAACTGAAATACAAAGTTTGATGGATTACATGCTATGTACCATACAGAGTTTGGTGCATTACTCTCTATGCACAATACAAACTTTGACGCATTACTCTCAATGCACCATATAAACTTTGACACATTACACTCTATGCACCATACAGAGTTTGGTGCATTATCTTTTTTTATTACGTATTATTAATATTAAGTATTTTAAAGTAGCCAGTTGATTTCCTGGGCGCATGTACATTCGTGGGGGTTCATACCATATACATAAGTCATACACTATAGGGAGTACAATGATAAGTGAGTAATGACATTTGGCACGAAGGGCAGAGAGGGGACGCCTACCCGCTCGAGGGCTTACAATCTACAAGGAGGGGGAGGAAAGAGGACAGGGGGTGAGGGGCAGACATGTTTGTGGAGGAAGTAGTGTCAGCAAGGTTAGTGTGGTTATATGCAAGCTGAAAATGGGTTTGCCATTTTAAACTCTATGCACCTTATCACGTTTGTTGCATTTACTCTCTTTGCACCAATACAGAGTTTGGTGCATTACACTCCATTCTATTGCCATCGTTTATACATGCTTCTTTTCTATTTAGAACGGTGGGTTGGCTGGTGCCAAAGTAAAAAAAATGACGCATGTGAATTCATGAATGTCACCCTTAGAGCTTAACTGGGAATACATTTTTGGAAGTAAGATATGTATGAACAGGGCTGGGGCAGTTTTCTGCTGTGCTTTGTAGCCAAAAGCCTGTTACAGCACTGTTCTACCAGTGTATGAACAGTCATAGGCCCAAACTTGGTGCAGTTTGCACTAGACACGGCACTTCTGAATGTGCCAAGCTTGTGGGGGCGTGTTGTGACAAAGTTTGCCATGAAAGGTACGAATGCACCAAAGTTTTCCGCATAACTGTCGTACAAATCCATACCAATTTTAAAGTGGTTGAAACAAATTTTACCATAGAATGGGACACATGTATGGGACACATGACATGACACATGAATGGGACACATGTGCTGTGAGACACTCTCATACATACTGGTGCCTTCTGCGCTCCTCTAAAGTGATTTAAAGGGGTTTTGCCATGATGTAATGTTGTCGTGGATCCTCCAAACATGGGTATTTAATCACTTTTTAAATATATATCATTAAAAAAAGTGAAGCCTGTGACAGCTACAGCCTTAATTAGATACCTGAGAGTTTACATCAGACACGACCAGGACACTGACAAGAGCTGATCTGGCCATGCTTGTGTTGTTTGCACTTCTTATCTCCTGGCAGAGAACATAAACGAGCTTTTAAGGGACTGGGGAAAAAGTCTTTGTCTCCTGTATAGAGAATCCTTTAGTTCTAATGTAATTATCAGAGTAAAGATTGCAGACACTCCCTGCTCAGGACATGCTTTCACACCCCCCCCCCCTGCAGCTTTTTGAAGGGACTGTGGAAAAATTATCCTTTTGTCTCCTGTGTATATAGTGAATTACACTGGTTGTAATGTAATTATCTGATAGCAAAAATGCGAATGCTCTCTTGGTCACTGCATTCCATGAGGAATCAAAGAAAAGCTGCCGCCCCGGAGCTAATCTTCTCTCCTGAGCAGATAAGAGGTATATAAAAAAAAACCTTTAACTTGTGCACAATAGTTCTCCTCTGTGATGTAAAGCAAAACAATGTTTGCTCTGTCACAGAGACTGCTGAGCCTCGGGGAACAGGGCATGGAGGTCGGTGCTATGACATCACAGAGGAGGCACTTGTTTTTATTTAAACACAGAAACACAAAGCCCCTCTTTTCAAGGCTCAAATTCAGCCTGTTAGCTGAGGAAATCTCTTCTTGGCAAAACCCCTTTAAAACTGGTGTGTCGGCGTCAGGTTTCATACATGTTGCCCATACTGTTATCTTTTCATAGACAGCAAGCAAGGATAACAAATTGAAAGATAAAGGGCCACATGTATGAAAACTGTTCAGGTCTAAGACTTTCAGGTCAGAGCTCACCTTTCATGGCATCTAATGCTCTGAAAAAGTTAAAGGGGGGCTCTGATTGGTTGTTATGGGCTCTGATTGGTTGCTATGGGCTCTGATTGGTCGCTATGGGCCATAAAAGAAGTCTTAGACTTAGACAGTTTTCATACATGTCCCCCAAAGTATATTACAAAGTTGCAGAACTTTTCATTTCACATAAATGATAGCATATTCACGTAGATAGGACTTCACAAATCCTGCAGAGATAGCAGCCACAATAGCTCTGCTGCTTTGACACTGCTCATAATGTACAGTAATGGATGTATATTCTCAAACTTAATTCATAACCAGCTTCCTAAAATCAGCTTAGACCAACCGACGAGTCCCTGTTATGCAGATCTGCCTAGAAACCGAATTCCAGGCAGCAACACAGCACTATTGGCTCAACTGAAGACCTAGCAACCAAGTGACTGTAACCACAAACCCACTGCTCCCTTCCCCTAATTGCCAAGGGCTCCCCTGCTCCTGTGATACCTGCTGCAATGCACGACTGCAGCGGCCAATTATATGTGCATTGTACGGCTGCAGACGGCGTCGCAGATCAAGGCTAAATAAATAGGTTAAATAAATAGTTAATAATATTCAGCACACAACAGAGGTGATCAACCTGTAAGCCATCGCTGCTATTGAGAGACTACAACTCCCTGGATGGTAAGAGCCGTGCTTCCTGACAGTTCCCAGGCTGCAATACACTAGTGTATACAGTAGATCATCTGTGTATATCATACAGACGCAGCAGGGCTGAATATGTTATGTCTTTATATAGTACATTAAATGCTACAGGTTAACCCACAATCCCATGGAACACTACAGAGAACATTTAGGGCCACATGTATGAAACCTGATTTAGGTCTAATACTCATTTATTTGCCCATAGTAACCTATGGGCAAAAGAGTGAGCTTTAGACCTAAACAGGTTCATACATGTGGCCCTTAGTGTTATCACCATGAGTTGTAACAAGTTCTGCCTGATCATTCTACATGGCACGTACTAGATCAGACCTGCACAAACTTGGCAGGAGTTGGGGGCTAAAACCAACTGGGAATGTCTTTGGATTGACCAGAACAACCCTCGGATGGCTCAGGAACACCCCAAACCCTTCCACATTGGGGAGTGCTCCTTCCAGACCAACACAGAGTGCCCTCTTAACTTCCGGAAAGCGCCCCCAAACACGCAGTGACCCGATCCTGGACCAACAGGGAAGGCCAATTTTGTGGGCTGTATGTTGTACAGGCCTGAACTAGATTATACTAATCCACTGTATCATTTCAGACATTTCTTAAAGGGAATATCCTTCATTCACTCCAATTAGTATTCTAGCAAAAGGAGACGGTCACCAGAACCAGAGCAGTGCATTGTAGGAAAGGGGGAATTTTTTTGGTTTAAACCAAACCCTTCCCTTGGCCTAGGGGAAAAATTTTCTCCTTTTTTGCCCCCAAACATCCCCATAAAACCCACATGGCCCAAAACCAAGGGAAAAGGCCAATTTTGTGGTATGGTTTGTGGGGTGTTGTTTTTAAGCGAACAAGTTTTATATAATTCTACTGTATCATTACAGATGTTTCTTAAAGGGAATATCCTTCATTCACCCCAATTAGTATTCTAGCAAAAGAAGACGGTCACCAGAACTAGAGCAATGCATTTTAAGAGAGTTAATTTTTTAGGGTTAACCAAAAGCTTGTCTAGAGCCAAGGGGTAATGTTTCCCCCTTGTTTGCCCCCAAAACACCCCTAAACCCCCATCATGGGACCAAAGGGAAGGAAAATTTTGTGGTACGGTTTGTGGGCTCTATGTTGTACATACTTGAACTACTAGTGCATCTAAAAATATTAGTATATCACTGAAGATATTGATATAAATATAAGTAAAATGGGAAAAACCCATGTTTGTAAACTCTTTACAGTATGAATGAAAAGGTTTAATAAAATATATTGTGAGCCCTATAAGAAATAAAAAGGGACCTGGAGAACCCCTTAAATTTTCAATGATATTCTATTTTTTTGAGATGCATTAGTCAATTATACTAATCCACTGTATCATTTCAGATATTTCTTAAAGGGAATATCCTTCATTCACTCCAATTAGTATTCTAGCAAAAGAAGACAGTCACCAGAACTAGAGTAGTACATTTTAGGACAGTTCATTTCTTAGAGTTAACCAAATACTTGCCTTGAGCTCTACGGGTTTGGCTTTCCTTGGGGGGAATCCCTAAGGTTTGGAAAACTTTTAGGTGGCAATGCTCCCTGGGAAAAAATAAAAATTAAATAACCCCCGGGGGGGGGGGGGGGGTGGCCCTAGGGGTCTCTTTGCCACCTATTGGAAATTTTGTCCCTTAAAGTCACACCTATACTCATCATACACGGATCAACTCAATCTGATAGACTGGCTGATATGTTTCCTGCGCACAAGACTCATCAAGAACCTCTCACCAACATTGACAACTATCCCACAAACTATACCTCAAAAAGGAGTGAATAATATAACTTTGCATGAAAAGAAACTTGTCCAGGCTGCATTGGGGATATTCTTGGATGGAGTCGGACTGCAGCTGAAAATGTCTCAACCAGTATAGGGGAAAAAAAATGATCTGTTCCTAGCCCTCGAGAACTCCTAAGACAATGGAAATCCTATCTGCCTCTACCTCCCTTAAAGGGGGGTTTTGCCACGAGTAAAAATTTACTTTGGGGAACTTGCAAATTATATAATAAACTTTTCCCCCCTTCCTTTTTTACAAATTCTGGCCATTTTTTGTTTCAGCTGCACCCCTTGTGATCCATAAAGTACAGCCCGTCTCCCAAGGGGGTACACCCCTGACGGGGGCTCCTCAGCCTTGCTGCATCTGCTCAGACATCACCGCTGCTCTCAGGCAGCTACTGTCAGTCTATTGCTTGCTTAGTAATCACATGCACTCACTGCTGAGCGAGTGTTAAACCACAGGTGCTGTCATTCTACTCCTGTCCTTTGTCCCTTATAATTTGGGCAAACATTTGAAAATAATAAAAAAAAAAAAAAAAAAAGAAAAGCTCATTGTAGTTGTACTGAGAAGGAAAAAAAAATTCACGTTTTGGCTCCTGAGGGGTTTTGAACCTAGGACCCCATGTGAAAGTTGTAACAACCAGCTACATTGTATACTCCTCTCTTTACATAAACATACCTTTATTTGACAAGTGAGCCCCCGTGGGGAAAGGATGGGATGTCAAGCCGCTGGGGCACATGAAAAGCGTTCAAAAAATCAAACAGTCCCCTTGGAACACTGAAAGCTGAAGCAGGACAAACCAAGCATGAAATGCCTTCGTGGCAAAACCCCTTCTATTTCTGAACTTGGAGACAAAATTAAGTCAAAATTTGCACTGTATTTCCATAAATCTCCTAATAATACAATGATAACAAGGTATAATCCTGACCATGAAAACTTTGTTATATAGGGGAAATGAGGGTGAGGAGACGTCGAATGGTGACAGTGCTAGGCCTGTGGATGGTGGAGCTGGAGAAGGCTTTGTAAGGTTCTTCATATATGGAACAATGTGGTCATGGAAACTTAACCACTGTCAAATCTAATAAAAAAATCCCCTGTCACATCTAAAAGAGTCCTGGAAGCTGAGATATGGGGAGCTGTATGGCAGGATGAGCTTACACTTCATTTACGTTCTGTAACAAAACAGCAGCTCCTCAAGTTTATTAAAGGGGGTTGTCTCACTACAAGGATTGCTGCTTTTTATGTAAAAGATCTTGCAAAAACAAGTCACTTTGCAATATATGTCCATTAACAGTGTCCTACCTATTCCTAGATATCCCCTCGTGTATGGGCTGCATCAGCTCCTCAGGTTGCTATAGCTACAGACCTGTTTGATCTATCCTGATAGGCTGCCAGCACTGGTTGCTATAGCTACAGACCTGTTCAATCTCTCATGATAAGAAGCCAGCACTGGTTGCTATAGTTACAGACCTGGCTACTACTGCAGCCTAGTAGAAGCCAATAAACACGCCCCTGAATTCAAAGTGAAACAAAGAAAACAGGATTGAGGTGAGATGAATCAATGTAGTGAGACAACCCCTTTAATCACTTTCTTACTCTAATGAATCTGTATTTATTAATCTAAGAAAGAAAAATCATTAGTGGAGCCCATCAAACAGCACCCGATATCTTAGCTCCATGGACTGTAGGGGTAATATGAGGTGGGTATCAAGGTCAACTACAATTACTATTCCTTATGCTACAGTCATTGAATTATTAATTATTATTGAATTATTATGTGAGCATGTAGCTTCACTTTAAGCAATGTATGGTATACATATGGCTATGGATGTACCAATAACCATAGCAGCCATAGAAGCTGTTATGGGGCCCACTGAGATGCAATAACATTGTTCCTTTGTAATAGTTCACAAGTTGGTTCTGCTATTTAGCACTACTATGGGGTTCTCTGATATATGGTGGTGTTATTTATACAGGCAGTCCCCAACTTACACCGTTCCGACTTACATCTGTCCCCTAGTTACAAAAAGAGATTTATAGGGAATGATGACACTTGTAGTTCCATGTTCCGCAGCAAATAGTAGCTGTGGAACGACAAGTTCCAGCATGCCACAGCAGAAAGTGAAAATGAGGTGAAATCTTCTTAACAGGGGCACAGACAGCAAAACAAATGTAAAAACCCTTCCTTGCACTATCCAAAACTTAACAAATCCTTTTCTGATGGAGTTACATTGAATAAATCTACCTGTTCCTACCTACATACAAATTCAACTTAAGAACAAACCTACAGTCCCTATCCTGTCCATAACCCGGGGACTGTCTGTACCCAGTGTCAGATTGGGGTGCCTTGGGCCCACAGCTTGAGTTGACTCTACGGGCCCACCAGTTGAGTTTTTTGGAGTCTATTTTAGAGGTTCACCCTACAGATCCTGTAAATGACTGTACATGCCTCCTATACTCTGCTTCCTGTCTCTTTTTCTCTGCTTTTTTGCCTCTTCTGGTAATTTATATGGAGTTAAAAAACAACTTTAGGTCTACCATGCTCGGGGCCCACCGGGGGTTTCTCTAATACACCTGTGGGCCAGTCAGAGCCTGTTTAAACCTTTCATTTTTGCTAATTCTGCTGCTGTTTCAGTTTCTTGTTATTAGGTAACGGGGGGGGGGGGATCTCAATTTGCTATAAAGCTCGATAATTTCTAGTTTGTGGATACAAAGCTGCTACGTGACATATGCATGCAGCGGCCTCCTATCCTCATTATACTGCCTCCCTGTTCTGTATTATCTCTTACCTACTGCATCACTGTCCTCATCTCCATCAGACTCTAAGCTCTTATGGACTCCCTTTTTTCATGGCTAATTGACGTTTCATATACTTTGACTGCATCTGTTTTATTTTCAGGTGACAAAATATGTTGCTGGTACAGACAATATTATTAAGCAAATCAATCCACTTGACTTGCTGATTCGCCCAAACCGTCAGCCTATGAAATACACAGGCTGAAATGAGTCGCCAATTAGTCCCTAAAAGCGAACAACAAACACTTCAAGTCAATTTATTCAGAGTATCGTAATTGACAAAGGCGAGAAACTCAAATAAACTATTATATTATTGTTACATTTACTACTTCTGTTACATTATATGACACATTATTATTTTTACTATTACTATAGTATTTAATTTTATTATTATATTGTATTTTCATTCTATATTATTATTTATGACTATTATATGATTGTGTATTATCTTATTTTTATATTACTTTATATTTTTATAGTATTATTTTTATTACATTTATTATAACTTTTATTGCATTATATACTTATGTGATTTTTAGTATTTTATATTTTAATATGTATATATGTATACATATGTTAAATAATGAAAGTATATAATATATGATTGTATATATAATTATGTGTGTATATATATATATGTGTGTGTGTGAAAACTTACTATTAATTTTATTGTATTTTTTGAATTTTATAATTTATTTTTGTTTAAAATACATTTTTTGTTTTAATAATATTTTTGGGTTTATTTTATAATTTTAATTTTTATTAATGAAAATTTTTATTATTTTTAAATTATTTATTAATTTTTATTTTTTGTTTTTTTTAAATTTATTTTTTTTATTTTTTTATTTTATCATTAAATTATTTTATGTTTTTATTATTTTTTTTTATTAATGCTTATTTATTATTATTATTCATATTGTTATGTTATTTTATATTATTTTTTTTTTTATTAAAAACCATTTTTATTTTTAAAATATTGTTGTATAAATTTAATATTATTATATTTTATTATTAATATTATTGTATTATTTTATATTATTATTATTATTTATTTTAAGTAATGCATATTTATTATTATTAATATTGTTGTTTTTATTTTATATTTTTATTATTTTTTATTTTATTATTAATATTTTTTTTTTTTTTTTTATTTTAAAATATTATCAAATTTTTTTAAAATTATCTTCAGTGATTTTTATAATTTGCCCTTTGGGTTTAACCCCAAAACCCCTTTTTTGTATCAACAAGCAGGGCCTAAAGGTTTTTTGGGTTGCACTAAAATTTTGTCATTTTTTGATTTTTGGAAAGTCTAATGAGGAAATTAGGTAGTGAGCCCCATCGGGGACTGGAGCCAACTTTGGGGGGCATCGTCTTACTGTGGGGGTGTGAGTGCAGGAGCCCCATGCATGGGGCCCGGAAGTTTTTTTCTTTTTGCAGGTTGCAGCTTTTGGCGATTTTTATTCTTCACCGGGCTTGGACGGCCCAAAAGGGGAAAAAGGGGGAAAACCCCCCCGGGGGCCCCCTGGGGCATGGTAGACCTGGAGTTGTTTTTTAAATTTTCCCTTTAACATCCTTGAAGGGGTTTAAAAAGCAGGGGAAAGGCAAAAAAAGCAAGAGGCAGAGTATAGGGGCATGTTAAAAGTAAATTTACAATAGCTGTTGGGGGGGCTTTTTAAAAAACCCACCGGTGGGCCCCCAGAAACAGCTAAAAAAAGGTGGGCCCCTAGAGTCACCTCCCCTGGGGGCCCATAGGCCCCGTCCGAAAATGTTCCATCCCCGATTGTTTTGGGTAGGGGGGTTGCATCTCCTGCTTTGCCTCTGGCAGCAAAACGCCGAAATGCACCATGGGGGCTTTATAAATCCTGAATAGTAAAAAAAAATAATAAAGTTACTGTTCAGGATCTTCCCATTCACATCAGAAAAACCGGGTGCCCCCAAAGTTCGGGTTTTAAAAAACTGGCCGAGCTGCAGCTGAGGGCTGATGTGAGCTAAATCTGTAAAAATTTATAAATCCCATTACTAACAAGGGGCAAATTTTTCGGGGAAACCCAAGGAAAGAAGCTTTTTGGAAAGGGGGGAAGGGCAAAAACAAGGATCCAAAAATTGGAGATGGGGTTTTTGGGCCACGGAATCAGGGAAGAGGTAAGGGTCAGAGCTGTGGGGAATACAGTGCAGCAATCAGGTGAGAGTAAGGAGGTCAGTGTCCTTTTAAAACTGGCAGTGTGTTAAAGGTGAGGACAATGGGAGCTCATGGGGACATTAAAAAGAGCTGACAGGGTGCAATCCAGTACAGGGATAAGGAATGCAGCATGATCCACTTTGGAAGAGAAGGGGTTAACTGTGCATGCATTTGCCTGTTCCAGACAGCAGAGACCAAACTGCAATTCACTGGCATAGAGACTTGTAAAGCAGAAGACAGCACAGTGCTGGGTCCCTGCTGTGCGGGCGGGGAACTATGTATGAAAATTTAGACTGGGATTTTGCAGGGAAACCCTTCAATTGAACCCGGGTTTTTATCCCCTTCCCTTAAAAAACCCCACTAAAAACCATTTAGCCCCCTACCACTGGAAAAGGGCATCTTGCCCCCGTGCTTCCCAACGTGGGGCCCTAGTGCAATGTTTGTGCACCCTTTTCTCTGCTCTTTTTTCTTTTTGCCCCCAAAAAAATATGGGAAAACCCCTGAAGGAAAGTGGTTTGAAAAGATCTGTAAACTCCCACCACCACCCCCCACCATCATTTCTCATCACCCACCCAACATCAGGCCGGTTTGTCCTTCCAGAACTTGTGCTCCCCCGGGCCCACCCCTCTTTTGTGGCTTTTCAGGGCTGTTTCTTTTTTTGGGGGAAATGGGGCAATCAAAAGGGACAAGCCCTCATGAGAAGGCTTCCTAGCTCCTGCCTGCTGCCCAAATTTCTTCCCACCCTGCCCTTCTCTAAAGAAGATTTGATCAGGGTTCCCCTAAGCTTTTATGAAGGAAGGGCCTTTAGGGGAAGGGGTGATTCTCTGTATACTAACAGTAGACCCAAGTTCTATCTAGCCCATCCCCTAAGGAATTTTCCTTGCTTTTTTTTTTTTTTTTGCACAATCCAACTAGTTCTAGGGGGGAATTTTTCTTTTTGGGTATCTTGTCCCCATCACACCCCTTTTTCTGGAAGCAGCACAGATGGATAAGTGCATGAAGATCTGATCCATTTAAACGTGACCATGTGGATTAAACGGTTTTTTGGAATCAGGTAAGAAGACTCTTTTGCCCATGAACCTACCTTATGTTATGTACTGTGTGTGGTGGTGGTGGGGGTTTGTGGTGGGGGGTGGGGGGGGGGGGTATAGACTTTTGCAAAGAACAGCTTTTAGGAATGGGTTTGAAGACTTTTTTTTTTGCCCAAAACCCTTCCCCCCCCCCCTTATTTTTTTGTACTGTGTGTGGTGGGGTGGGGGGGGTGGGGGGGGGGGGGGGTATTTAAAAATTTTTGGGAAAGAACGGCTTTTGGGGAATCAGGAAGGGGATTTCTTTTGCCCAAAAAAACCCCTCCCTTTATGTTATGTTACTGTGGGGGGGGTTTGGTGGTGGTGGGGTGGGGGGGGGTGGGGGTATGATTTTGGGCAAAAAAACGCTTTTAGGAATATTTTTAAAAGGGACTCTTTTCCCCCGGGAACCCTCCCTTTTTTTTATGTACTGTTGTGGGGTGGGGTGGGGTTTGGGAAAAAAGGGGGTTTAAAAGGGTTGGTTTTGGACTTTTGCAAAAATTTTTTAAAAGGAAATTTCATTAAAAAGGGAACCCCCTTTTCCCCCAATGGAAATTTACCTTTTAAAATTTTTTGTTTACTGTGTTGTGACCATTAGGGATGCAATGGAGACCAGGGGATTGGAGCTAACCTTTCTTTTTACCTCTGGGGTTATGGAGAAATTGGACCCGGGGTGTCAGGGGGTTGTCCTCTGTTAATTAAAACCCCCGGGTTATTTCACTCTCATTTTATGATAATTTGCTTTTTCTTTAAAGGGAAAGATTTGTCAAGGTAAAAATTTGCTGTATTGGAAAGCACCCAGGGAAAAGCTGTAGACCGGGGACCCGTGGTTTAAAAAATTTTAAGTGCATGTTCCCAAAGGGGTAGAGAGACACCCAAATAGCAGTTTCACCCAAACATTTGATCTATTTTTTTTTATTTTATTCATGTAAATCCATTCTACTCCCTATTCAGCAGGATAGTCCTAGGGCATTGCCTATGCTGTATAACCTTGATCAATGCCTATGGGGGTATGAGTAGGTTTATAGAGGTTAATTTTGTCTGGAAAAGTGGGCCCAGGGGGTAAAGGGGTTTTGGGGCCCTTTCCATTGGGGAAAGCAAAGTTTCCCCCTAAAACCCCGTTTACCCGGAGCCTTGGGTGGCTGGGTATTTTTTTCTGCTTATATAAGGCGAGTTTTTCGTGTATAAACTTCTCTGATATTTGTCATCTGTTGAAGATTTATCATAGGGGATGTTATGTCTTTATGATATTGTGTTTTCTGACTTTAAACAAACACGCCGTTCCAGTTGTCGCCACTAGGGTGTGCTGAACTCCAGGAAAATGTCTTTCTTAAAAAATAAAAAAAATCTACATTTCTTTTGTGTTGAGTTTTCCCGTTTGTTAACTATGTTAATTTGAAACCAAAAGTCTGGGTGTGGGAATTAATTTGGGGAACAAATGCTTCCCCCCCCAAAAAGTGCAAATGCCCAAAAAAAATGAATGGTTTTTCCTCTAAACTTAAAGGGGTTCAGTGAACAGGGCAAATTTGGCGGAAAAACCGGTGAAAGGATTTGGGGAGCGGGGAGGCGGCCCCCAAAAATTTTTTTCTGGACACCCTTTCTTGGTTTGGGCCATTTTTAAAAGGGTTTTTTTATTTGGATGTTTTTGGGGGGGTTTCTAAAAATTTGTTTTTTTTTTCAATTTGAAAAAGGGGGGGCTTTTGGGTGGGGGTAAAAAGCGGGGGCAACCTCGGGGCAGAAGGGGAAGGGGGGGGGGGTTTTTTTTTATAAGTGGGAGGGGTGGGAGGGTTGGGGTTTTGGGAAAGGGGTTAGTGGGGGTTATTTACCTGGGGGTTATTTGAAAAGTGGTTTAATGAGTCACCAGCTAAAAAAAATAATTTAATTAAATGGGGAATATTATATAGGAAAGTGGGAATTAATCTAAATTTTAAAAAATTTTATTGATAAATTAAATATGAAAAGGGGGTTATTAATATTATCTTAAAATTATCTAATTTTTAAAAAATTATTAAATTCTATTATCTATTATTTTTTTAATATTTTTATATTATTATATCTTCTAAATTATCTATTAAAAAAAATAACCAAAAAAAAAAAAAAATAAAAAAAAACGGGGCTAACTACATTTAAAAATTTTAACCCTATTAAAAACAACTATAAACTAAATTAATTATTTTAAAAAAAAAATGTCTATCTAAAAACTATCTATTTAAACAGTCGATCCCTAAAACTAACCTTCAACCCCATAAAAAAAACCTTTCTAAAATTAAAAAAACTTTTTCCAATCCTTTTCTTTTCCCCTTTTCCTATCCATCCCCATCCCTCCCCTTTGATTTTCCCATTTCCCCCAAACCTTTTTTTTCCCAAAACCCTCCTTTTCCTTATTTTTCTTCCCCTTTTATCTTCCCTTCCCCATTAATTTTTATCTATCTATTCCCCCTTTCTATCTTTTTCTATCTATCTTTCTATCTATTTATGGGTTTTATCTATCCGTCCTTCTTTCTATTTTATTATCTTCTATTTATCTTCTTTCCCCATTCTTTCTTTCCATCTATCTCTCTATCTCATATCTATGTTTCTTTTTTATCCACTTATTAACGTATCTCTCTCATATCTATCTATACACAGATATGTATATAGATAGATAAGTAGATTTGACCGATAAGGGTAAAATTTCTTTGAAAAAAATATTTAGATTTGTTGGGGGTAGATAGATGGGAAAAGAAAGGGCTATATAAAATAGATGATAAAAATTTGGGTGAAAGGGAAAGGAAAGATGGACAGATAAATAGAAATTTGATAGATAAAATAAAAGGAAAGAAATGAAAAAAATGATAAAAATAAGAAAAAAAAGTAGATAGAGGGAAAAGGTTTTATCTTTTTACATCTGTCTATCTATCTATCTGTCCATTAAAATTTTTTATCTATTCTTTTTATTATCTATATTATCTGGTTTTTCTTTTATTATCTATTATTATCTAGCTTTTTATTTAGGGTTTTCTTTTTGATATCTATTTCCCTTTGTCTAAATTTTTTTTTAATCTATTTCAAAAATAATATCTGCCTTCCCATTTTAGCAAATTTTGCTATCTATTTTTCTTTATCCCGTCTAAAAATGAATTCTTCTTTTTTGCTAGAATTTAAAGGGACCTCCCTTCTTATTACGAAAAATAAAAAATAAAACTAGGACACAGCCTTTTTGGGGGCTGGGGCCAAAACCCCACCTATTTAAGCCCCTTAGGGATTCTTTTCATTTGCCGGTAACAGACGCTGACAGGTGCTGGACTATCAAACATGCAGGATTATCGGTCATAGAAAAGTCTGTAACGTTTCCTCCAGGAAGGCCGCCCAGCGTGCAGTGCTTTCTCCAGATATAATATCGTTGTATAGAAACTGCTCGGGTTTGTGCTTCTGCTCCAGTAAAATCCAAGATAATATTGTAATCAGGTGGCAGCAACAAGTGTCTGAGGACTGGGATATTGTACCTGGATCCTTAGATAGGGGATGAGACTTTTAATATATACATGTATTCCTTTAATCTGGTGTCAATGAGCTAGATTATCATATATTCTGGATTGATGAGAACACAGTGACATTGGGATCCAAAATTTCTCCCGGGTTTCCCTTTTAGGGCGGTTTAAAGCTTTTCTGTGAAATTTCACAATTTATCGTAATTCTATGATAGAAAATAGCGCTGGATTATCATAAAGCAGATTCTCAGATTACATATAGATAGAGAAGTGAATAACATCGATTATCTTGTGACAATGCTGTTGGGCTGGGACATGTAAGGCAGCAAGTGAACAGTCACTTCTTGCAATTGATGTTTTAAAAGCAAGAAAAAACAGACAAGTGTAAGGATCTGAGCGACTATGACAAGGGACAAATTATATAAATCAAATGGATAATCCACTGCCAGATCCCTCTATATGGATAATCTGCTGCCAGATCCCTCTATATGGTGAAATACATAATCCACTGCCAGATCCCTCTATATGGTGAAATACATAATCCACTGCCAGATCCATCTATATGGATAATCCACTGCCAGATCCCTCTATATGGATAATCCACTGCCAGATCCCTCTATATGGATAATCTGCTGCCAGATCCCTCTATATGGTGAAATACATAATCCACTGCCAGATCCATCTATATGGATAATCCACTGCCAGATCCCTCTATATGGATAATCCATTGTCAGATCCCTCTATATGGATAATCCACTGCCAGATCCCTCTATATGGGTGAAATACATAATCCACTGCCAGATCCCTCTATATGGATAATACCACTGCCAATCCCACTATAGTGAAATACATAATCCCTCAGATCCCTCTATATGGATCATCCAGTGCCAGATCCCTCCATATCGATACTCCACTGCCAGATCCCTCTATATGGTGAAATAGATAATCCACTGCCAGATCCCTCTATATGGATAATCCACTGCCAGATCCCTCTATATGGTGAAATACATAATCCACTGCCAGATCCCTCTATATGTTGAAATACATAATCCACTGCCAGATCCCTCTATATGGATAATCCACTGCCAGATCCCTCTATATGGATAATCCACTGCCAGATCCCTCTATATGGTGATATACATAATCCACTGCCAGATCCCTCTATATGGATAATCCACTGCCAGATCCCTCTATATGGATAATCCACTGCCAGATCCCTCTATATGGATAATCTGCTGCCAGATCCCTCTATATGGTGAAATACATAATCCACTGCCAGATCCCTCTATATGGTGAAATACATAATCCACTGCCAGATCCCTCTATATGGTGAAATACATAATCCACTGCCAGATCCCTCTATATGGTGAAATACATAATCCACTGCCAGATCCCTCTATATGGTGAAATACATAATCCACTGCCAGATCCCTCTATATGGATAATCCACTGCCAGATCCCTCTATATGGTGATATACATAATCCACTGCCAGATCCCTCTATATGGTGAAATAGATAATCCACTGCCAGATCCCTCTATATGGTGAAATACATAATCCACTACCGGATCCCTCTATATGGTGAAATACATAATCCACTGCCAGATCCCTCTATATGGTGAAATACATAATCCACTGCCAGATCCCTCTATATGGAGAAATCCATAATCCACTGCCAGATCCATCTATATGGATAATCCACTGCCAGATCCCTCTATATGGATAATCCATTGTCAGATCCCTCTATATGGATTATCCACTGCCAGATCCATCTATATGGATAATCCACTGCCAGATCCCTCTATATGGATAATCCACTGCCAGATCCATCTATATGGATAATCCACTTCCCGATCGCTATATATGGATAATCCATTGTCAGATCCCTCTATATGGATTATCCACTGCCAGATCCCTCTATATGGTGAAATAGATAATCCACTGCCAGATCCCTCTATATGGTGAAATACATAATCCACTGCCAGATACCTCTATATGGTGAAATGGATAATCCACTGCCAGATACCTCTATATGGTGAAATACATAATCCACTGTCAGATCCCTCTATATGGTGAAATACAGAATCCACTGCCAGATACCTCTATATGGTGATATACATAATCCACTGCCAGATCCCTCTATATGGTGATATACATAATCCACTGTCAGATCCCTCTATATGGTGAAATAGATAATCCACTGCCAGATCCCTCTATATGGTGAAATAGATAATCCACTGCCAGATCCCTCTATATGGATAATCCACTGCCAGATACCTCTATATGGTGATATACATAATCCACTGCCAGATACCTCTATATGGTGATATACATAATCCACTGCCAGATCCCTCTATATGGTGATATACATAATCCACTGCAAGATCACTCTATATGGATAATCCACTGACAGATCCCTCTATATGGATAATCCACTGCCAGATCCCTCTATATGGATAATCCACTGCCAGATACCTCTATATGGATAATCCACTGTCAGATCCCTCTATATGGATAATCCACTGCCAGATACCTCTATATGGATAATCCACTGTCAAATCCCTCTATATGGATAATCCACTGCCAGATCCCTCTATATGGATAATCCACTGCCAGATACCTCTATATGGATAATCCACTGTCAAATCCCTCTATATGGATAATCCACTTCCAGATACCTCTATATGGTGATATACATAATCCACTTCCAGATACCTCTATATGGTGAAATAGATAATCCACTGCCAGATCCCTCTATATGGATAATCCACTGCCAGATACCTCTATATGGATAATACACTGTCAGATCCCTCTATATGGTGAAATACATAATCCACTGCCAGATCCCTCTATATTGATAATCCACTGTTAGATCCCTCTATATGGATTATCCACTGCCAGATCCCTCTATATGGTGATATACATAATCCACTGCCAGATCCCTCTATATGGATAATCTGCTGCCAGATCCCTCTATATGAATAATCCACTGTCAGATCCCTCTATATGGATAATCCACTGCCAGATCCCTCTATATGGATAATCCACTGTCAGATCCCTCTATATGAATAATCCACTGTCAGATCCCTCTATATGGATAATCCACTGCCAGATCCCTCTATATGGATAATCCACTGCCAGATCCCTCTATATGGTAAATCCCACTGCCAGATCCCTCTATATGGGATAATTATCTGCCAGATCCCTCTATATGGAATAATTCCACTGCCAGATACCTCTATATGGTGAAATAATAATCCACTGCCAGAATCCCTCATATAATGGACAATCCACTGACCCAATACCTCTATATGGATAACTACACACTATCCAGATTCCCTCTATTGCGCGAGGAAAACATAATCACTGCCAATCTCTCTAATATGCTGCTAATCCACAGCCCAGATCCCTCTATATGGATAATTTGCGCCAGACCCCTCTATATGAATAAACCCACTGCCAGATCCCTCTATATGGATAATCCACTGCCAGATCCCTCTATATGGATAATCCGCTGCCAGATCCCTCTATATGGATAATCCACTGCCAGATCCCTCTATATGGATAATCTGCTGCCAGCCTTTTATAGGATAACTGCTGCCAGATCCCTCTATATGGATAATCCACTGCCAGATACCTCTATATGGTGAAATAGATAATCCACTGCCAGATCCCTCTATATGGTGAAATACATAATCCACTGCCAACCCTCTATATGGTGAAATACATAACCCATCCAGATCCCTCTAATGTTGAAATACATAATCCACTGCCAGATCCCTCTATATGGTGAAATACATAATCCACTGCCAGATCCCTCTATATGGTGAAATACATAATCCACTGCCAGATCCCTCATAATGTGAAATACATAATCCACTGCAGATCCCTCTATATGGATAAATCCACTTCAGATCCCTCAATATGGATAATCCACTGCCAGATCCCTCTATATGGTGATATACATAATCCACTGCCAGTCAAAAGGTTCCATCAATGATAAACTGAGCACAGGTTTTCCTACTACTGGAGCCCCCAAAACTTCATCTGTGGGGAAACCTAGCAGCAACTATCCAGTTCCTCGTCAGCGCCGCCGCAGGAGAAACAAAACATTACACAATCTCTACTGAATCCGATGCCTCCGTCCTCCAACACAAGAGCCGCAGTTTGTAGATGTTCTCCTCTATTAGAAGAACGTCTTGAAGGGTAAACATCCAAATCTCTAATACAATCCTCAAACCTGAATTGTACAAAGCCTACAACTGGTTGAAGTCATATGGTTACTCAGACTGAAAGTCTAAAGATGAAGACTGGATTGCACAAGACGTGCAAGCTCCTTGTTAAAGGGGTTTTGCCACAATCTCATTTCATACCTCCTGCATCCTGCTCTTCTGCTCTGTGTGCTCAGAAGGGGGCGTGTGTGATTTGTTTGAATTGCATATCATGTGACCCAGCAGTATGACATCACCAGGCCTTTTGTCTCTCTAGTCAAAGAAAGGTCTGTTTATGTGTAGAAGTGTAAGTAGCTACATTGTAGCTCAGAGGTGACATTTTTGCTCTACAGCACAAGGGTCCTTGGTTCAAATCCCTGCAGGAACTTAACCTGTGGATTTTTTTTTTCCTCTTTATCAATGCACAGACCTCATTGAGGTTTCTTTTTTTTTTTTATTTGCACTGTTTGACTTATTACTAAGGAGTAAAGAGGACGGGAGTAGAATGACAGCACCTGGGGTTTGAACACTCAGTAGCTGCCTGAGAGGAGAGTGAGTATGAGCATGTGCACCAGATGAGGAGCTCTCACCCTCTCTATCCCCTGGAACAGAGAGGGATTCTGAGCATTGCACCAGACTGAGAGCTCACAGCCTGGTCGTATACCCTGGAGACGAGCTGTAAACAATGGATCACTAAAGGAGCAGCTAAAACAAAAACGGTGCAGAATTTTTAATAATAATGAATGGTGAAAATGTTTATTATTTAATTTTCAAATTTCCCACGTCAATTTTACTTTGTGGCAAAACCCCTTTAAGTCCTCCTCTGTATGATATCGCTCTATACAGTATAAAAAATTATATTTTATGATGTTTCTCACAGTATCACAAGGGACCCTATAACACTGAAGGGCAGGTTATTGCATCTTTATAGAGAAAATCCAGATTACAGTTGAATGGCCTGGTCTTCTAACATGGCTTCGTTAACGTGTCCCATAAACCCTTCATACACATCTCATTAAGGTTTATCTCCCACCTTCACACCTTCCCTGTACTGGGTTTGGGAGGATTAATACTTTACCGTAGACTCTACTTCAGTGTTGTCATAAAAATAGATTTTTTTTTTAGTCAATACCAGAACAAGAAGAAGTCCAATGATAAAGATCCCTATAATAGAAGACCACTACTGCGGTAGAAGAGCAGGGTCTGCAGAGTACGGATCAATATAATCTTTGGCCGTAGACATGAAGTATCTGTTGACAGGAGGTTGTCCATCCTCTGATTTCCTCCTTGAGATATATTTATGGGCTTTGTTCACATGAACATTATAGCTTTCGTTTGGTTCTGTCAAGATGTTTATCAGTGTGATAGAAAAAATAGCCCTGCGTGCAAATATGAGGGACTTAGGTGGACACAGGCTGAGCTGAGCTAAGGACGCGTATCTTGGAGTTAAGAATAAAAATATGGTCAAAATTTTTTTTAAAAATTTAAAAAAACATTCTTTATTCTTAAAAATTTAAAAAAAACATTCTTTATTCTTAAAAATTGAAAAAAAAATCTTTATTCTTAAAAATGGAAAAAAACAATCTCTACGAGGGACTTAGGGGTACACGGGCTGAGCTCAGCTAAGGATGTGTATTTTTAAGCCAGTATGTCTCATCTTGGAGTTAAGAATAAAAATTTGGTAAAAAAAATGTCAAAAATTTAAGAAAAACATTCTTTATTCTTAAAAATTAAAAAAATATATCTTTATGAGAGACTTAGGTGGACACAGGCTAAGCTGAGCTAAGGACGTGTATTTTTAAGCCAGTATGTCTCATCTTGGTGTTAAGAATAAAAATTTGTTCAAAAAATATTTTAAAAATTAAAAAAAAACATTCTTTATTCCTAAAAATTGAAAAAAACAATCTTTATGAGGGACTTAGGTGGACACAGGCTAAGCTGAGCTAAGGACGTGTATTTTTAAATCAGTATGTCTCATCTTGGAGTTAAGAATAAAAATTTGGTAAAAAAATATTTTAAATATTGAAAAAAACAATATTCTTAAAATTGAAAAAAACAATCTTTATGAGGAACTTAGGTGGACACAGGCTGAGCTGAGCTAAGGACGTGTATTTTTAAGCCAGTATGGCATCTTGGAGTTAAGAGTAAAAATTTGGTCAAAAGATTTTTAAAAATTAAAAAAAAAAAAAAAAACAATCTTTATTCTTAAAAATTTAAAAAAAAACAATATTTATGAGCTGAGCTAAGGACGTGTATTTTTTAAGCCAGTATCTCTTATCTTGGAGTTATGAATAAAAATTTGGTCAAAAAAATAAAAATTGAAGAAAACAATCTTTATTCTTAAAAATTTAAAAAAAAAATCTTTATGAGGGATTTAGGTGGACAAAAAACAATCTTTATTCTTAAAAATTTAAAAAAACAATATTTATGAGCTGAGCTAAGGACATGTATTTTTAAGCCAGTATATCCCATCTTGGAGTTAAGAGTAAAAATTTGGTCAATTTTTTTTTTTTTAAATTGAAAAAAAAAATCTTTATTCTTAAAAATTAAAAAAAAAAAAAGATATTTATCAGGGACTTAGGTGGACACAGGCTGAACTGAGCTAAGGTCAATTTTTAAGCCAGTATGTCTCATCTTGTTAAGAATAAAAACATATGGGTCCCATCCTCTTGACGCGTTCCGAGCTGAAAGCTAAGTAAAGGTAGTTTTTTTTATTTATTTTTTTTGCTGAAGATCAATATTTCATTTTTTTGGAAATGTGGCAGCTTTTGCTTAGAGTCCGACAAGGGTTATTGCCATTGTCACCAACAGGATATGTATGGACTGCCTTTGCTTTATGAATCCCATGGGAGGTGAGCACCAATAAACTTTATCTCTTTGAAAAAAAATATTTTATGCTGCAAATAAATTGTCAGTGTTTGCAGGGGCCAAGGACATGGATTACTGACACGAAACATATCAACACACATGAGCATCTTCCTCTCCTTAAGATTGTTAGTTTTTTCATATCTTTCTTTTTCCTTTTTTTCCTACTTCTTGCGCTCCTACATTTTCTTCCACATTTTCCTCTTCAACATTTTCCTTTCTTTATTATAAAGGAAGTCGGAGCCACAATGCACCCAACATACAGTATGTCCCCCAAATATTATGTACGAGTTGTTCTGCAAAGTCCTTTTGTACCTCCCTATATTTGTCCCCTGAAGTGATGATTATGGGGCATCGAAACATGTTGGGACAGTATGTATCGTTAGAGTAAGGATGAGGTTATTGTAGGGTTAGGCTACTGACAGGAACGCCCTTTTCGGGGCGAGTGCCCTGTGTTTGTAGGGTAGGGTGTGGTAGTTTTTGTAGGGCATACAGAGGTTATGTGATTTGCCCATTTTCCCACCGTACTCTTCTCTTGTGTAGGACCTTTGTGTTTTGTATTGGTAATGTTTCCTTTGTCTTATCAATTTTATTAAAAGTTAAGTTTTAAAGGGGTTGTCTCACTACCAGGATTGCTTTTTGTTAAAGATCCTACAAAAAACAAGTCACTTTGCAATATATGTCCATTAACAGTATCCTATTTATTACTAGATATCCCCTCTTGTATGGGCTGCATCAGCTCCTCAGGTCGATATAGCTACTGCCCTGTTTGATATATCCTGATAGGCTGCCAGCACTGGTTGCTATAGCTACAGACCTGTTTGATCTCTCCTTATAGGTTGCCAGCGCTGTGTGCTATAACTACAGACCTGGCTTCTACTGCAGCTTAGTGCAACCCAGAAAACACCCCCCTTAAATAAAAATAAAACCCACAAAACAGGACTGAGGCAAGATGAATCAATGTAGTGAGACAACCCCTTTAATACACGTATTTTCTGTTTAAGTTTATATTTTCAGCTCATTACTTACCTAACGTTTTCACTTGATTTTTTCTTGTTTTTACTCTGTTTTTGAACTTGTTACATCCTCAAAACATAATTAAAATTTTCTGTGCAACAATGTAAAGCCAACCGCCTACCATGTAACATGCATAAAACTCATGTCTTCCTATAGACATGACATGGGCATATTAACCTAGATTAGTGTCTTATTATTTTGATATCTTCATCTGGTATTAGTTTTTTTTTCTGCTTTATTGGTTTGGGATTTGTATTACAGGAAATAAAAAAAGTTATTGTGTATCTTCCCCTTGACATGGCCTAATATGGCATATATAGCCGAGGTTCCTGGTGGGACCGTCCTTATAGGGACGAAAATCCCATAACTATTGGTTAGGCAGCTTCCCAGTTAGGGTGTTGCAGGGATAGCTTTCACTCGTTTCCATATGTTTCTATCTACAATTTGGGAGAGTAATGGTTTGCTCCCCTTTTTAAAGATTTTCAGTAAAAGTTATATTTTATAGTGTTATCCAGTGAATTACTTTATTTTTCTTGACTTTTTTCTTTTTTGGTATTACTGGGTTACCATACTTACCCTCTAGATTTACACTTCCTATAGGAAGAGAAGCATTAGGGCCCAATTGGGTTCCAGAGCTAGAGAGGCTACCATAGGTACAGTTGAAACCAGAAGTTTCCATCCACTATATAAAAAGCTCCATCTGCAGGTGTTTCTCACTATCTGACGTAAAATCAGAATAAACCTTCCTTGTTTTAGGTCAATTAGGAACCAAAATTATTTATATTTGCCAAATGCCAGAATAATGAGAGAGAGGATTTTTAAGGCATTTTTATTACTTTCTGCAAAGTCAAAAGTTTCCATCCATTTCATTAGTATTTGGTAGCATTGCCCTTAAACTGTAGGACTTGGGTCAAACGTTTTGGATCCTTCCACAAGCTTCTCACAATAGTTGGTAGGAATTTTGGCCCATTCCTCATGACCGAACTGGTGTTACTGAGCCATGTTTGGAGGTCGCCTTGCTCGCACTGGCCTTTTCACATTTGCCCATACATTTTCAATAAGATTGAGATCAGGACTTTGTGATGGACACTCCAAAACATTGACTTGGTTCTCCTTAAGCCACGTTGTAACCAGTTTGGCAGTAGTTTCGGGTCATTGTCCATTTGGAAGATCCCTTTCTGCCCAAACTTTAACTTCCTGGCTGATGTCTTGAGATGTTGCTTCAGTATTGCTGCATAATCTTCTTTTCTCATGATGCCATCTATTTTGTGAAGTGCACCAGTCACCCCTGCAGCAAAACAACCCCGCAATATGATGCTGCCACCCCCATGTTTCACAGTTGGGATGGTATTCTTAGGCTTTCAAGTTTCTCCCTTTTTCCTCCAAATGTAACAATGGCCAAACAGTTACATTTTAGTTTCGTCAGACCACAGGACATGTCTCCAAAAATGTAGGTCTTTGTTCCTGTGCATTTGCAAACATTAATCTGGCTTTAATATGTTTCTTTTGGAGGATTGGCTTCTGCCTGGCAGAGTGGCCTTTCTGCCGCCCATGTTGATACAGTACTCGTTTCACTGAGGATAATGACGCAATTTTACCAGCTTCCACCGGCATCTTCACAAGGTCTTTTGCATTTGTTCTTGGGTTGATATGTACATGTCTTACCAAAGCATATTCATCTCTGAGACACAGAACCCATCTCCTTCCTCAGCAGTATGATGGCTGGGCTTTCCCGTGATGTTTGTACTTGCTTATAAATGTTTGTACAGATGAACGAGGCACTTTTAGGTATCTGGAAATTGCACCCAAGGATGAACCAGTCTTGTGCAAGTCCACAATTCTGTTCCTGATATCTTGGCTGATTTTTTTTAGACTTTCCCATGATGTTACACACAGAAGGAGTGTGTTTCTGGTGTGCAGTAAAACAAAACATCCAAAGTTTTGTCTCTAATTAAATCAGATGTTGCCGATAAACTATGGGAGGTCTAACTACAGCTTAGCGATGTGATTGACTATACTGGAAACTCACATTGCAGTGAACAAAGAGTACCACCAAAGTGCGACCACCTTGCTGTCCTGCAAGGAGACTTTTGGGGACCCACTCTCAAAATAGGTGCAGTTCCCCGAGGTAGTATCGGCATCTATCAGATATCTATGGCATAGCCTATTGATATATCATGCATGTCTGAGATAGGAAAACCCCTTTAAGTGCTGTAGTGGTCTCCTGGAATACACCCCCTTTTATACTCTGTGGTCATCACATGGGTCTACCCCGGGCTGCCATCAATCATCTATAAACTGTTTCAGGGCCCCATACAGCCAAATCAAATGGGGCCCCCACCCATTACTAGTTCCTATTTTTTAACATATCAGTGGCCCCCTTTTTGATTAGGGCCCCTGACAGGAGTACTGCCTGTACTGCCCTATTGGCACTCCTGGGTCTACCAAGCCTGTGGGGTTCTTAGACCCTCAGATGCTATCATAGCCTTTAATCAGTCTTTTTAGCTGAATATTCTGCAACCTTCAGTAAAGTTTCAAGAGCATTCACAATTTATGGGACGCAACTGCATAAAAACAGTCCATTTTATTCTTAATCTTAGGCATTAACTTGAAGAGTGGCAGAAGCTGCGGATTAAGAATAAGCGGGGGCTGTGTAGGCTCCCACCGTGTGCTCAGTCCTGGCAATATGTCATCACATGTCACGGCGTCACTGGGATAAATGCATTTGGTCACTGCTGACTGGCACATGACGATAAGCTACAGACATTTATAATTGCTACAGACCCAGCCAGGTTGTATGCTCCTGCTTCTGAGAGGTCTGATAAGTGCTCTATTATAGCAGCTATTTAGTCAAGGGAAGCGTTCATTCTTCTCGGAGTTGTGCTTTCATGGGAGATAGGAGATCATTCTACATCATTCTCCATAAGAAACACTTTTCTCAAACTTGTAATGAAAGAATTTAGGCAAAATAGAAGAAAAAAAAGGAAAAATTAGAAAAAAAAAATATTTGTTACTTTCCCCTTTAAGTTTTAAAGGGGAACACTCATTATCATTACAGTTCTGCATTAGTATTTGTTCAATGGGATTAAAATACATTATAAAATGCAAGGATGAGCCGTTTAGGATAATTTACACTTTTGATGGCAGGGAATTAGCTAATTAATGGGAAAGCGAGTAAATATTTTTCTTCTCCTTTAAGATTTAAAGGGCAACACTCATTCAGTTTTTACTTTATTATTAGTTTTTTTTTTTCTGTGGCATAGATAAGAATGATTGCTTGGTAACTTTATCACACTCTTCATTCTTAATCTATTATAGAAGATACCGATTATTCATGAAGAATTTTCCCTTTACAGCAAGTACAGTCCTAGGGGAACATATATGAAAAGCGGCGCAGCCTCGACAGTCGTACTTCTCAGTAGGTTAGTGTAGCATACGTCAGTGTGTAGAAATGTCTGCCATTGTGAGACACATTTATGCACCAAATACACTGGAGACTGCAGAAATACGAAAATACTGATAAACAACCACTCACACGCCAACTATCCGTGAAGGCGGTGATTGCTAATATTACAGTTGCATATAGTCAAGGCTTATAAAGGGTGCAAATTATACAGTTACACGTGGTGCACCATGCTGGCTTAGAACCAATAGATGATGCCCTTACTGACCTGGCTGATGCATAGCGCTCTCTTTGACCTCTCCAGCATTGTTGGCGGCCATCATTTCTGCTCAGAGTGAATCTACTTTCAGCACTGAGGATGACTGGTCCCTCGTCCAGCATAGATGCTCCCTGGCCCATGCAAGACTGTGATGCCTGCGCCTGGTGGTCTGGTCAGGTACCCTTGCCGGTCATTTAGCATGCAGACCACGCTGATGTAAATGGTTATGAACGGTCTGACGTGACACTTGGTGCCTTTCACCTCCATTAAACATGCCTGGAGTTGTGCGGCATTCATCATCCGGTTCCGCAGGGCATTGGTTACAATGAAGTGGTCATCAGTGTGTGATGGGGCCAAAGGACGTCCACTTCTTTGCCTTTCTGTGACTCTTCCAGTCTGTCTGTATCTCTGATACAACTTGTTGATGACACTCTGTGACACTCTAAGCTCAGTGGACACTTCTGTTTGAGAGCATCCTGCTTGAAGCCTGGCAATGGCAAGGTCCTGTTGATTAATTGTAAGGTGTTGTCTTGGTCTCATGATATCAAAATGTGAACAGCATGATGAGGAGGACTGTTTAAATCCCAATTCAAATTGATCCCCTAAATGTATTAAGCGCTTCAGGGATCAAACACCTGATGTGAATTTTGCCATTAAGTTCCTTGTTAGAGATCAGCAAATTATGCGAAAAGTACAGAAACATTGAACAGTTGTACCTTTGCATCTAAAGGGAAGAGATCGGCTCATTTAGTTAACCCCTTAAGCCGAATGCCTGAAAAATAGTCAATGACCAGAACATTTTTTTAGTTTTTGCTTACTTGCGTTTCAACAGTTGTAATTTTTTAATGCCGCAGTTGGATGAGGCCTCGTTTTATTCGAGACAAGTTGTACTTTATGGGGGAATAGTTTAAGTTCACTATAAATAATTGCAGTATTTTTTTTTTTACACCATTCAATTCACATTTCACACTTAATAACTTGTTAGATTAATTCTACAGGTTATTACGGTCGTGTGGATACCTAATATGTGTAGGTTTTTTTGTACAATTATTTTTTATTAAATATTTATTTTTATTTTATTATTTATTTTTTTAGTCTTTTTTTTTTACACTTTTTATGTTTTTTTTTGTACTTTTTCTTGACTCCCATGAAGGGAGAACTGTTTAACATTTTTTTTAATTTTTTTTTTTACACTTAGTAATGTATTAGCATATTCATATATTCTAATACATTCTAATCTGTGTCAGTCTGACACAGGCAGTGATTAGGACAGACACACAGTGCGTCCTAATCACTGCCTTCCACACAGACAGCTCTGGGGCCACTCTAGGTCCCCAGAGCTGACTGTGCAGCCGTTCCCCGAGCTCTGTCGGGTGACCGGGTGTTGCAATCACCCGACAGAGCATGGGAACTCTTTGATTGTGCTGCGGTGACGATCCACCGCAATAAAAGGGTTAAAGCATTGGGTTGCGGAGGTTTCCTCCGCTCCCCGATGCCTGCAGGACATGCTCCAATATCTGCAGCGACATCAAAAGACGTCGCTGCAGACGAATGACCTGAAATGCCCGCCGTCAAAAGACGGTGGACGGTCGTTAAGGAGTTAATTAAAAAAATGTTCAAGAAATTTTATGTTCATCCTAAAATTTCAACCAAAAGCCAAAAATCCCTAACTTTTTGTGAGTAGCGTTCATTAGTTAAAAAAAAGAGAGCTACTAAAAGCACACGCATTGTTTCTTGCATTTTTGGAAAAAACTAGCAGCCTGATGTTAGATGAATGTCAAAAGAAAAGAAAATACGCCTTATAGATGTTGATATTTTATTTGAACTAGGTTTCTTTTTGCACTTTGTGGTCTTTTATCTCGTCAGTTGTAGGTTTTTTTTTAAATCCAGCATGGTAGCTATAGGTGGAGCATACTTGTATATCTGCTGTCTCTCTAGGCGGTGTCACATTGTTAAGAAAGTTAAGTGTAAAAGAAAAAAAAAAGGCAGATGCGACAGAGAGAAGAATATGCGGCATCTTCTCCACAGACATGATAATACTGGAGAAGTCCTACTGCTCCATACACTACTGTTACCTGGATCCCTGGGTCACATGACCTGTGTGGTGGTCACATGATAAGACGCTGCTGGAGGTAGTAATACTGGAGAAGTTCTGCTCCTCCATACACTACTGTTACCTGCATACCAGGGGTCACATGGCCTGTGGGGTGGTCACATGATAAGACGCAGGTGGAGGTAGTAATACTGGAGAAGTTCTGCTCCTCCATACACTACTGTTACCTGGATACCAGGGGTCATATGACGTGTGTGGTGGTCACATGATAAGATATTGCTGGAGGTGGTAATACTGGAGAAGTTCTGCTCCTCCATACACTACTGTTACCTGGATAACAGGGATCACATGACCTGTGTGGTGGTCACATGACTGTTATGCCCACACAAATAATGGGAACTATAACTATGAACAGGAATGTGGACTGTACCATTTTTTTTTTCTAAATCATGGCATACTGCGCTAGTATAAAAGAGGAATTGGAGCAGAATTTTTGAATACCTGTATATTAGAAGTTTGTTATGATTTTCTATTACATACTGTACATAGTAAGTAAAGACATTATAAAGTGGACAAGCCCTTTAAGATATGGCAACATAAAATCTCGGCTCTGCTACATCACTATTTACCACCCTACAGCCTGTATGTATATTTTATATGCTGGTGTCTTTGGGATGCTTGTAATTTGATTTTGCCTCCAGCGTTGTAGCTACTGAACTTGTGGTGAGCACACTATGCAGAGGCCGTGTACACACAGCGTCCTCAGCTTAGATAGCCGAATATTGGGTCTGTTGTGTACACGGCAGATCCACTCTACGGCCTGAATATTTGAACGCCTACAATCAATTAATCGATAAGATATATAATTACAATCGATCAAAGAAGCAGTGGCCGAACCATGAACTTCATGACCACTGCTTGCTACATATAAATAATACTTCAGGAAATAATATATTTTAATTTTTTTTTAGAAAGTTTAGAATATTTTAGAAAAGTATAAATTTTAGAAAAAATCGCGCTACTTTATTTCTGAAACAATGCCCCATCCAGGGGCGTTGCTAGGGTCCCAAAACATCCGGGCCTCGGGCCCTTAAGTTCTTCTGAGTAGGGCTGGGTTCACATGGAATTTTTTGCGCCTCATTGTGAACTGCGGATGTATATTTACAGAGAAAAACCTTTGTATTAAGGCTCAGGAGAAATAGAAGTGATTACACTGACGTTACATTTAGTGAATTACAGGAGACTTCTCTGAAGAGTTGTTCTCTTTCTCTTCTTCTCCATCTGTCCCAAACGCCATGATGACTTCTACCGTCTACAACTCTTCACTGAAAAATTTACAAAACAAACATCTTAGACTCCTCATTTTATCAGCAATTCTCTACAATTTCCTATCTCTATACCAACTCCGCATCTATAGTGCCCCAAATGGTAATAATCACCCCCTTGTAGGTAAATATTTGCCCCCTATAGCCAGGTTGTAGCCCCTTTAGCCAAGTAGTTGCCCCTTCTAGCCAGGTTGCTGCCCCCTCTAGCCAGGTTATTAGCCCCCTCTGGCCCGGTTACTGCCCTCTGTAGCGAGGTTGCTGCCCCCTTTAGGCAGTACATGCCCCCTGTAGCTAGTAATATCCTCCTTGTAGTCAGGTTATTAGCCCCCTGTAGCCAGTAATATACCCCCCTTAGCCAGGTAATATGCCCCCTTAGCCAGTAATATGCCCCTGTAGCCAGTGATATGCCCCCCTGTAGCCAGTGATATGCCCCTCTGTAGCCAGTGATATGCCCCCCTGTAGCCAGTGAGATGCCCCCTGTAGCCAGTAGATGTCCCCTGTAGCCAGTGATGCCCCCCCTGTAGCCAGCCCATGCCCCCTGTAGCCAGTTTATGCCCCCCTGTAGCCAGTAGATGCCCCCTGTAGCCAGTAGATGCCCCCCTGTAGTCAGTAGATGCCCCCCTGTAGTCAGTAGATGCCCCCCTGTAGCCAGTACATGCCCCCTGTAGCCAGTACATGCCCCTTGTAGCCAGTACATGCCCCTGTAGCCAGTAGATGCCCCCCTGTAGCCAGTAGAAGCCCCCTTGCAGCCAGTGATGCGCCCCGTGTGACCAGGAGAAGCTCCCCTGTAGCCAGTAGCTGCCCCCCTGTAGCCAGTACATGCCCCCCTTGTAGCCAGTACATGCCCCTTGTAGCCAGTAGATACCCCTGTAGCCAGTAGATGCCCCCTGTAGCCAGTAGATGCCCCCCTGTAGCCAGTAGATGCCCCCCTGTAGCCAGTAGATGCCCCCCTGTAGCCAGTGATGCCCCCCTGTAGCCAGTAGTGGCTCCTGTAGCCAGTGATGCCCCCTGTAGCCAGTAGATGCCCCCCTGTAGCCAGTGATGCCCCCCCTGTAGCCAGTAGATGCCCCCTGTAGCCAGTAGATGCCCCCCCATAGCCATTAATATGCCCCCCCAGCCAGTAATATGCCCCCCCTGTAGCCAGTAGATGCCCCCTGTAGCCAGTGATATGCCCCCAATAGCTAATAAAAATAAGATAAAAAAAACAACTTACCTAGGCACGGTCCGCGCGTCCAGGTCCTGCAGCTCGAGAATGGTGTAAGCACCGTGATGTCATCACGCTACTTACGCCGTCTCGTGGGGCCCGGGACCTCCTCGGCCGGCAGAGCTTCCGGCTTAGAGGATCCCAGCGTCGCTGGGGTGTGATTAACGCTTTGCGTCACTCCCCCTGCGACGCCGACGTGTATGTACAGCGCTTACCAAGCGCCGTACATACAGGGGAGAAGACAGGACGGGAACGATCCATCCTGCCTTCTCCCTGACTCTGACTGCGCGGCTGCTGTGAAACGGCCGGGCAGTCAGAGAGATTGGCGGGCGCCGCCCGCACCAAGGAGCGCTCCAGGCCCCCGGCAGCGGCCTGGAGCCGCCGAGACTCGGGGCACAGGCAGATTCATTCGGGGCTCGTGCCCCGAATGATTCTGCCTAGCGCTGTCCCTGGCCCCATCTGTCCATGGTTTCTTCTGGTATTGCAGCTCAGCTTTTTACAGGTTCAATTACCATGTTGAGTCGCTTCTGGAGCGCCGCCACTTCCTGTCTGACATCATTTCCAGATACCATAACAAAGGTGTTACCCTAAGGGCCCGTCCTCACGACACTGAGCAAATACCGGTCGGATTATCCGACCGGTATTTGCTCTGTTTTGGGGCCGTGCACATGGCCACAGGGGGCGGCTTTTCTCTGCTGTTTGCGGATTCAAGCTCTCCTCTACGCATTGACGTGTTCATATTCCGCTTGAAAACTGGGTTGAAGAATGCACATGTTCTGTTTTTCGGACCGCCGACGGTGTAAAAAAACGTCTTATGGAAAATCCGTGCAGTGGGGACTGCTGCGCGGATTTTCCATAGAGGTCCATTCTAAAGTTTGACAGCCGGTTTACAGACGGCTTTCAAAACTGAAAACCGTCTGTAAAACCGGCTGTGGGGATAAGCCCTCAGACTACCTAATCTTATAGTAACAGGAATTGCCCTTGAACTGGAAGTGATGCTGCATCAGGAGCACCGGACTCCCAACATGGGAGTGTCATAGAATGATAACTTAACTGGTAAAAAACACTAAGAGCGACATGTCAGAAAACTGGCGTTAACACCATAGTTGCCAACTTTTGAAAATGAAAAAGCGGGAGATCTTAGTAAGCGGCGCGCAACTAAAATTTGCATGGACACGCCCATCTTGTCGGTATGCCACGCCCCTCAAAAAGCCACACCCACTCCACCTAACTGCATAACGGCTTTGGAAGAAAGCCAGGTAGATGCCCTTATAGCCAGGTAGTAGCCCCCCATAACCAGGTAGTGCCCCTTACAGGCCGGTAGATGCCCCCTTGTAGCCAAGTAGATGCCCCCTCTGTAGCCAGGTAGAGCCAAATTTGTAGCCAGGTAGATGCCCCCCTTTGTTAGCCAGGTAGATGCCCCCCATTGTTAGCCAGGTAGATGCCCCCATTGTTTGCCAGGTAGTGCCCCCATTGTTAGCCAGGTAGTGCCCCCTCTGTTGCCAGGTAGTGCCCCCATTGTTGCCAGGTAGTGCCCCCATTGTAGCCAGGTAGACCCCCCATTGTAGCCAGGTAGTGCCCCCATTGTTGCCAGGTAGACCCCCCATTGTTGCCAGGTAGTGCCTCCATTGTTGCCAGGTAGATGCCCCCATTGTTAGCCAGGTAGTTCCCCCTTGTTGCCAGGTAGTGCCCCCATTGTTAGCCAGGTAGTGCCCCCATTGTAGCCAGGTAGACCCCCCATTGTAGCCAGGTAGTGCCCCCTTATTGTAGTCAGGTAGTGCCCCCTTATTGTAGTCAGGTAGTTGCCTCCTCTGTTGCCAGGTAGACCCCCCCATTGTAGCCAGGTAGTGCCCCCATTGTAGCCAGGGAGAGGCCCCCTTATTGTAGCCAGGTAGATGGCCCCTATAGCTAATAAAAATAAAATAATAAAAGTCACTCACCTGACCAGGCTCCTGCAGCGCTGCCAGCTCCCGGCCGATCTCCTCAGCGATGCAGGGGAGTGAGTGCAGCCGCGCGTCACTTCCCCTGCGCTGCTGACCTGTATGTAGAGCGCACAGGCGCCGGACATACAGGGGGAGAAGGAAGGAGGGAGCGATCCCTCCTGCCTCCTCCCTGCACAGCGAGACTCCGGGCGGGTGAGCGGATGCTCCGGCCGCTTCACCCGACTGTAGGAGCGGCCCGGCGGCGCAAGAGTAGCGCACAAGCGCTACTCTTGTGCCGCGGTAATTTAAAGGACCCCCGCCGCCTGCAGGCGGCGGGAGAAATGCCGACTCCCCCGGGAGGGCGGGGGGGGGACCCCAAATAGCGGGACCCCCCCCGCCAAAAACGGGAGAGTTGGCATGTATGGTTAACACATCAGTTTTAGGCGCATTAGATCAGTGTAAAGTGCGCTAGAAAGTCCGATCCTTTCAAAAAACTGTCGTCAGGTATACCTTGCATAGAAAACTTAATGCGCCCTTTAGGCGCATTGCGGCTAAAAAGGCGCATCGCGCCAAAAAAGGCGCCATGCACATTTCGCGGCACATAGCATATCATTGGTAGTATATGCAATGCGACTATCGACGGAGGCGCATAACTTACAAAGTGTCGTGCCCGGCATATAATGCGCCTAACTTTGGTGTACGACAGTTCATTTACATCAAGAATATGGCGTCAAAAGTGGTTTTGGCGCAAAATAGACCAAAAAAACTGGCGTTGGCGTGTTGGGACATGTTGCCCAAAAACTGTTTAACCCTAACCCCGACATAAGAATTAGCGACCATTCACACGGCGTTTTTGGATCCGTTTAGGATCTGAAAATCGCATCCAAAAACACAGCGGCGTTTGGATCCTGAACAGATCCAACACGCAGCTGTGTTTTTGGATGCATGTTTGGATGCAGCAGGATCTCACCCTATAGTTTATTATAGGGCTCCTGCTGCGTCTTTCGGACCAAGAATTGACATGACAATTCATAGAACGGATCCGAAAGACGCAATGAGACGCGTATCAGCGATCACTTGTGTGAACACCGATGCGTGTTTTAAGTTAAAAGCAATGTAAATCGCACTGCTCATTATTGGATACGTGTTTGGGTCTGTTTGGGGTCCGACAGATGGATCCAAACACGTATCTACTGTAAAAGCGTATGTTTACATGGACTCTAGAAAAAAAGAGTTAGAGCTCTAGAAAAAATTGGGGCTTGAGTTGTCTTGGACCCAAATTTTTTAACAATTCAGTTATACCAGTGTAGAACCGATCACTGACCTATTCGAGCACCGGAAGGGCCACCAGACTGGAAGTGTCATAGAACGATGTCAACCAGTAAAATCCTCTAAGAAAAACATAACCCTGAGGGTATGTTCACACGGCTTATTTGTGCACGTAATTGTGCGCGTTTTTCGCCGCATATTGCGCTTTCTGCGCGTCGCAATTACGGTAATTCATAGCTCTCATAGAGAACTATGACTTTCGCCGCATCTCCCCGGGCGTACCATACGATCGTATTGTACGCGGGGGGGGGGGGATTGACATGTGAATTGTTAGCGGCGATTGCGCGCCACTGACAGTGCACGTCTATGGGGCCGGCCAGGTGCTGACCCCCTCGTGCTTTGGAAATACGCGCAGATCACCATTCGTGCCACAGTAAGCCGTGTGAACAAACCCTAACCCTAAACCCCAACTTTAATTGATTTTTTTTTGTCATTTTTGGCAAAATTCTATTAAGGTCAACCCAAATCAAATTCCTTCGATTAAGGTTGCCTTTGACATTGGGTCAATGATATCCATGACACCAGTGTGAATAGAGCCCAAGCTGGTTTCCATTGTATCATGACAGAGCTCGGATAAGGATCAGGGCAGCGGAAGCGATCCGCTTATTTTGATGTTTTTCTGCTAATCCTTTGTCTGCTGGATCCATATTTAGTTTAGATTTTGTATAGAGTTTTTGAATCTCACAGTCCCCCGGCATGTACTGTAAATGCTATGGATAAACATTAATATATAATACATGTAGCATATGCAACGTTTATTTACTAAGTAGGTTGCTTGCCTGGGGACAGAACAAGAAAATGCTCTCTGTGCAGCTTTGCATAATGGAGGATGTTATGGAGGGAAAATACTTTTACAGACCATTAAGTAGATTTGATCTCTGCACTGCTACATTGGCATGCAGGTGTTACCAACATAACATATAGCAATGTATTGTTTTCATACATTATTAATTAGTGTGCAGTGTGCTATCTACATGGCATGTATAAAACGTTTAAGTTAAGGCAAGCCGTGTCAACTTCAAGAGAATATCCCTTTTTGAGCACCATAGGTTTAAAATTCTAGATGGATTCAGTTCTTAAAGGGGTTTTCTTACTACAAAGATTAGCTTTCAACATGTAGGGACAAGTAACTGAAGACATTTATAAGTACATTGTTCTTTTTATTTTACTTTACTCAGGAGATAAAAGATTTTATCTGTTCTGAGTGCACACAAGTTTCTATGGTTAGTTGACCATAACTCTGCTATCTGATTAAGGCAGAGAGCAGGGAGTGATGTCATTATAGTCGGGAGAGCTCACTGTGAGCAGAATAATTATCTCTAACAAGATTATCTTGTTAGCCGCGGGAGTATCAGCGTGACTCCCAAATCACCCGGCGTAATTGCGGCTGTACTGTACGCGCTGCAATTATGCCGTGTGAACATAGCCTAACGGTTTAAAGTTTGTCAGAAAGAAATGTAAACAAGCTCCTGCGCTGCTGATAAGACGCAGCAAGGTGATATCACCATCCCAGCCAAGGATGATAGAACAGAGAGAGGTGGACGGCAACCTTGGGAGATGAGAACTGCTCTAGCTCTAAAAGGAAGCAAAATCGGAACAACAATGTATTTGGTAATAGTCTTACCTTTGCCTACATTTTTAAAATTAATCAATAAGGTGAGAAGACTCCTTTAATTGCACCAAGTTTGTTATTTGATATTTAATGCACATAGATTTAGGAAAGGGGTAGAAAGTATAACAAGGGTTAGGTTGGATATAGGAGGCATGAAAAGAGTCCAAATGTGCAGGACAAAGTGATGGTAAGTAGTGATGAGCGATTACGTCGACTATCGTCATCGGGTCGATAGTCGATATCGTCAATTATCAACACGGTATCCGATAGTGGATAATAGATTATCGCCGATGACCATTAAAGTCTATGGGAGAGGAACAACACCTTCATTATTACACCCAAACAGGGCTGGAGAAGCTGGAATTAACATCCACAACAGTCAAATGGATACGTGCTACATCTTAGGCAACACACTTAGGTTATAAAAGTCACAGAAAAAAAATCACAGACCATTCACTATCCCTGTCTTGTACCACAGCCTGACCCTTAAACCTGCATCACCCACAAATTAAAAAGTGCCAGAAGGCAGTATTATTTGAACTATCATTTTAGTTGAACTGGACATTGACTATACCTGTCCTGGACCGCAGCATGAGCCCCAAACCTGCATGACCCCCAGATTTAAAAAGTGCCGGAAAAAGGAGTCTTTCAACCACCATTTCAGTTAAACTGGACATTGACTATCCATGTCCTGGACTGCAGCATGACCCAAAAACCCGCACAGGTGCCCTTATGGACCATCAGCAGAAAATTTCTCAATAAGAAATAAACTATATTAAAAACAACTCGTTTTCCATTACTGCTGCTGCTAGAGCTACTTGCCATTCTACTGGTGACATTGTTCCACCGTGACATTAGAATGTGAAGCAAACGAAACAGATGTCCCCAGTAGGTCAACGAGGCCTGTCTGAAAATCCTGCATTCAGAAAATTACTGATCAAGGCAGGTGAGGCTGTAAACGTGGATCACGCAGGTTCAGCTGGCAGGGCCGGCCTTACAGTGGGTGTGGTGAGAGCAAGGCTTGGCGTCCGTCATCTATTTAACCCCCAGGTTCAGCTAGCAGTGCCCGAGTTACAGTGGGTGCGGTGAGAGCCCAGGCAGGCGTCCGCCCATCCATTAACAGGGCAAAAAATGCCTTAGATGCAGCATGAAAACAGTCGGGCTGAAAGCAGAGTGCGGAAGTGTGAGCTCAGCCCTCCAGCCTTCCTCAGTACACAGTCAAGACCTGGGTAGCGCTAGAGAAATGTCTGCCTCTCCGAGAGCGCTTCCCCCTCCGTATGAGTGCGGATCAATTGAGCTTCACTTGGAAATACTGGTGGTTAACGCTCCTGTTACACCCAGGTGCCCTTTTTCTTGGCATTCTTTTTCTCATTTTACTCAACGTGCTGGAGGAATGGTCTCTGTACTTTGTTCTCTGTCCGTCTCCATACTCCATGTCCTCTGAATAACCTAAAATCTGTTCAAGTCTTCCTGTACCCCCCTTTGGGTACAATTCAGAGGAATATTTGTATCAGCTATTTTGTACATGCAATTTTTTTAGTAGTTTAATTCTAGAAAACAGATTTTTAAAATAGATGGAATCCCACCACAGCTTTGTTTCTCTTTTTTTTTTAATTGTATTAAATGGGTTGTGTCATACAGGGATTGCTGGCTATTTTTAAAGATTTTGCAAAAATCAAGTCATTTTGCAATATGTGTCCTTTAAAACAGTGTCCTACCTATTCCTGTTTCTGACAGCACCATGACCCTTGACCACTCTTGACAATTGTGAAGAACAAATGCCCTGTTAGAAACCACATTTTTTATAATAGGCCCTGTAGTATTGCTGCATTTCACAGCCCAACATCCCACCCCAAAAATTCAAAACATGACCCCTTGAGCCACTCTTTGACAATTGTGAAGAACAAATGGCTGGTAGAAACCACATTTTTTATAATAGGACCTGTAGTATAGCTGCATTTCAAAGCAGCATGACCCAAAAAATTATAAAAATGACTTCTCAGCCACTTTTTAAAAATTGTGGGGGAGAAATGCCACTTAGAAGCACATTTCTTTTCCCAAAGGACCATGATTATAGCTGTATCTCCACAGCAATATGCCTCAAAACCATTGACAATGCGAATAATTCTAAAGATAAAGTGAGTAAATGGAATACGGTTTTGTCATGAAACCTTGGTGTCTTTTACAGTCTCCTCACCGCAAACCAGCAAAATGATCTTTTGGGAACGGAGAATAAAAATTGGCAGTAAAAAAAAATGATCTTTCTTTAAAAAAAAAATTTTTTTAAGAGGACCATTTCTTTTGGAAGAGGAATGTGAAGTAGACCAGCAACAAATTCAGTGACCTCGGAAAATTGGGCCACAACATCATCAGAGATCCATGCCTGATTCATCTGATAAAAAGTCAATCGATCCACATTATCTGTGGAAAGCCGGATGCGTTTGGTCTGTAATGACTCCTCCAGCTGTGCTGAAGGTCCGCTCAGATATGACGCTGGCTGCTGGGCAGGACAACACCTCTATGGCGGGGGCGAGCCAGCTCGGGCCATTCGTCCATTTTGGATACCCAGAAGTAAATTTGGGGGTCCAGAAACCCCATTCAAAAACATCGGTGTTGAACGCAGATAGTCGTGTCCCCATTATCTTAAACCCGGTCTCTGTGTGTTGTATGTGTCCCCCTGCATTACATGCGTTGGTGAGGTGGAAAATAAAGATTGCCAAAGGCCCACCCATTAGGCTTCTGCCGCTTGCCTGCTGCTGCCGCGCGGCTACTTGGCTACTGATGTCACTCGCTGACGTTGTTCCACCGTGACAATTTGAGGAACGTGAAAGCAGACGCAACAGATGTCTCCAGTTATCAATCAGCAAGGTCTCCTTTTTCCTGCATTTTACTCTCTTTTGGGTGGGGGGAAAAGGAAAGTGCTGAGTTTTTTTTTGTACCGGGGATCGACAGGGTGGCCACCCAGTAACTGTTGTTCATTTTGATGGCCTTAATGCGAGGATCATGTTGGAGGAAATGGAGCATCCAAGCACTCATGTGATGATAGAGCCTTGATTTCCCAACCCTCTGGGTCGGGGGGCACTAGCAACTGATCTTCCCGCTTTCGCCTCCACCTCAAAATCGTGCCAACCTTTTCTAAGCCCAGGGACGTCGGTAATGTCCGGTGTCCAGGAATACCCTCCTCCTCCTCCTCCGCTTCCTCCGGCACAGCTTCAACACAGGCCCTGACTTGCCTCAGAAGATGCACCCTGGAGCTGATGCGCCCCTTGCACTACCCCTGGACCCCGAAACCACTGCCTAATGAAGACCGAAAAAATTTTTGAAAACTGTCGGGCCTTGTGGATTTTCGACGGAGAGAAAGGCTCCGTGTCTGCATCTGTGTCCGTCCTCCTCCGTCGCTGGGGGGACCTGATGTTTCAGAGTGTCCAAAGATTGTTCCAGAACTAAGATCACCACAATGCTCTTTGCTGACAAGGGCATTGTCCACACTAAACCTTTTTGGGTGGCTTCTTCAAAACTGGCAAGAATGGTGCAGAGCTCTTTCACCTGCCTCCACTCTCGGGGCTCAACCCCCCGAGTTCCCGCAACGCGGGTTGTCAGGCCAGGGTGTCACTCGTACTGCGTAATGGCATTGCGCTGCTGCCACAATCGCTGGAGCAGTGGAGGGTGGGAATTTCAAGCGTGTTGCCACGTAAATAATGAGACGGTTGACGGAGGCCGAGCTGACCTGCAACGCAGCCAGGCGGACGAACAGGGTGAAACGGCGGAAGTGCAACTCAGACCTCGAGCCTTCTTCAGCAGGTAGCCAGACCCGGGTAGCGCTTTAGAAATTTCTGGACGAACAAGGTTCATGGGCATGTGCCAGGCAAGGGATGTGGGTCCAGCCTACCGATCTTAAGGGCGGCCAGCAGATTTCGACCGTTATCGCACCACCACCTTGCCTGGCACAAGGTTCTTGTCACCCACCAGTCTCGGTCGCTTGCGGGGAGCCCTCCACAGCTCCTGACCCGTTGTTGTTGACGGGCTCCAAGACAGATTAATTTCAACCCACGGCCTGGGTTTCTCCCCTGCGCACGTGATGGCCACCAGAGACCTTGGGGAAAGAACCTTGCACCATTCCTGCAGTTTTGAAGAGCGTGCGCCAGCCTAAGAGCCACCGTCACCACCAGAGACATCCACCCAGCTCACCCAGTGAGCTATCACAGAGATATAGCGGCCGTTATACTAGTCCATGTGTCGGTGGTCAGATGGACTTTGCCGGACACAGATGCAGACAACGCACTTTGAAAAAAAATTTTAGATGACACGTGGCTGGCCCGGGCAGGGATGGCTATTCTGGCAAAGAAATGCCTACTCAGCATTTGGTATTGGGGGCAGGCAAGGCCCATGACAGGGCGGAACCCAACTGTGTCCACCAGACGGAAAGGCACCATTTCCAAGGCCAAAAGCCTGGCAATGCCGACATTCAGGCTTTTGGCTTTGGGATGGTTTGGGGTAAAGTGTTTCTTCTGCTCCCACACCTGGAAGACAGAAAAGGGTGGCTGCTAGACTGGCCGCTGTACGGCGTGCGGGCGTCAAACTAGTGGAAGAGAAGGGGTAGGATGGGTCTCTGGTGGTGCTGGCGGTACTCGGGCGACGGGGGAGGCTTTAAGCGGAGGCTGATCCCTGATCATGACCCTGAGAGACATGGGCAGCTGAGGAACGCTTGGTGGTGGCAGAGGAGGAGGAGGCGGAGACAGAGGGTGTGACAGTGGTTGGAAGCCCGGCATCGGTGTGGCCTTTTTTGTCCAAGTGTTCCCTCCATTTCAACCTTTCATTCCTGCATGTAATAGACATGTTGGGTGTTAACACCTAGATTTTGCCTCTACTGATGCGTTTTTCGGCAAAGGGGCATAATGACATCGCTGGGTGAATCAAAGGCTTGCTCAAAAAAGGCCCAGGCTTGAGAGGTCCTGGATTTTTTCAACGGCGATAAACGAGGAGCGGGGTTTACGCTGAACGTGGCTGGCGGAATCATCTCAGCGGACTTGTGCGACCGCCCTCTCTCTTTTTGAGGCGGGAGCCGTACGGACACTACCCCATCGTCTTCCTCCTCGTCCAGTGATGAAGCACTCGCAAGCAAATTCTGCTGAAAAGACCACGTTGGATCCGCAATGTCGTCATCATCATCATCAACAAAGGTAACGTCCTCGTCCTGACATTCTGCATCCAGGAGCTGCGGGCTACAAGCAAGAGGACTGCAAGGCGTTGCCACCGCCCGGGATTTTGCCGATTGACCGACTTCCTTCTCCTCCTCTGATGGCATCAGCAATTGGGGCGTCAGAGCAGACAAAATAATCCTCTTTGGCCTCTTGATCTTTGGAAATTTCCTTCTGACCCCAACCGCATTTTGTCTCAAAGAGGTCTTCAGAAATGGATTATCCACAGTGGTGGGTACCGAGTTGACATTTGGGCTGCCTTCGCTTCATGTTGGAAAGGATGCTGACGAAAGCTGATGAGGACATTTTGGGGCCGTGACTGGGGGACGGGAGGTAAGACTGCTGGATGCAGGTTGCTTAACCACTGCAGAACAGATCGCCGACGCTGTTCGTTACTGAGATTCACAGGGCCATGACCCAGCGATGACAGGCATGACGGTCTCCAAACCGACAATCCGCTGGCTTGCGTTTTGTTGCCAGCACTGGAAGGAGCACCTTCTATCGTACCTCTAGCTCCATGTCCTACACCCTTTTTGCTCGCTTACCTCCTGCTTTTCGCTCCTTGTTCAGAAAGATAAAAATTTAAGAGGTATGAAGATTTTTTTGACAGTCTCTTATTAAAAGACGGCAAATCACACTATCTTAAATCCCTCAAATTTTCCCCACACCCAACTAAGGATTAGAAACTGAAAAATAAACAGTGTTCTTCCCTTCAGTCCCAGGGTTTACAACTCCCAGTAGGACTAGAATTGATAGTTTTCAACAAATATCATACAAGTGCGCTATTTGCACCAAACTGAGATTCACCGAGCGCAATAAAACTATTAAAAAGTTACACGGATGAGAAATTGTGTTTTTTTGCAGCAATGACAAACGAGAACAGTTGCTAGAAAATTTTTCTATCAGAATTGTCGTAAAAATTTTGGCTATTTGAAAAAAACTAGGGCCGCACCAAGTGCAATACAGCTATTTAAATGTTATACGGATAAGAAAAGGTGGGTTTTGCACCTATGAAATACAACAGCAATTACTAGCAAATTTCTGTATCCAAATTTAAGTACAAGGTGGCTATTTGAACAAAACTGGGCTGCACTAAAGTGAAATACAGCTATTTAAAAGTTGTACGGATAAGAAAAGGTGGTTTTTGCACCAATGAAATACACCTGCAGTGACTAGAAATTTCTGTATCCTAATATAAGTACAAGGTGGGTCTTTGAACAAAAATGGCCTGCGCAAAAGTGAAAAAAACCTAATTAAATTCTGTACGGATAGTAAAAGGTGGTTTTTGCACCTATGAAATACACCTGCAGTGACTAGAAAAGTTCTGTATCCTATTGTAAGTACATGGTGGGTCTTTGACCAAAACTGGGCTGCAAAAAAAGTGAAAAAAAAAAACACTTAAATCGTGTACGGAAATAAAAGGTGGTTTTTGCCCCAAATGAAATACACCTGCAGTTACTAAAAAGTTTGTACCCTAATATAAGTAAAAGGTGGGTCTTTGAACAAAACTGGGCTGCACAAAATACAAGGTACCTATTTCCCCAAAACTGCCAAAAACTGGTAAAAAAGCCATTTCAATGCAGGTTCAAAGCAGTCTGGGCTGCACAATATACACTCTCCTTTCAAAAGTCTGTGTTCGCCCGCAAATGGCTGTACAGCGCTAGATGCTTCTTTAAAAATCTCAGCCTAACTAACTGAGAACTGAAATTCTCTAATCTACCTATGTTCTAATGTTCACAGCTAAAGCTTAGTTGTCTCTTTTTGAACAAAGAGAAACGTATCGCTGAGCTGTATTGAGGAGAAAGCTGCAAAACGCCTGCCTCTTATGAGACACAGTGACACACTGATGATGAACAGGAAGGGCTGTTCTATGTAAAACGAGGTCATGTGATTTTTCCAGCCAATGACAACCATACACATCACAGTCATGACTTCGCACACCAGCTCACCCTGCTCTATGGGTCTAAGTAAATTTTGCGGGCCTCAAAATGACAGGAAGCGCCGAAAATGGCGCGATAGTAATAGATTATGCGCAGAATCTCACCTAAATTATCGCGTGAGCGGAAAATTCCGATCAACCGATTTCAACTTTGTCGATTATAATCGCTCAACACTAATGGTAAGCAATAAGTGGCAACAGAATTACATTGCAATTAAAAGTAACCAGACAACCCAACTATGACCTTGTGATACAGTTGGGGGATATGAGCGGGATTCCATTGCAACATGACTATATTGTCTAGTACTGGGGAGCCCTTGTCTTCTTGTCAATTGCTTAGTATTAACAGAAGAGCATAAAAGAAAGATCTCATGAAATTCAACTGCTGGGGATAAAAAAAAGGAACCAGTGGGCGCCAACATTTTTTTACTGCGAATTTTTATTCTTCCTTGAAGAATTACAAGTTCATGCCTCCACTCTTGAAACTTACAATGTCAGATGCAAGGCTTTGTGAAACTGGTGCTCCTCTCCAGCAACATGTAGGCTCTTGCAGCACGTAGAGACCTTGCACCACCGTGACAAGTACTGTACTGTATGTTGTGTGGATTGATTCCTAGACCTCTAGCTGGCTATATACAGAGAATATTGGAGGCTTCGATGTTTTATGTTTATGGTTCAAGGTAACTACGAGTTGTGCAGCAAATTAGCTGATTGGCTTTCATAAATACTTTATACAGCAGTTATATTTTTGTACACATGGGGGAATATTATAATAGCTGTTTTCCTGTACACAGAGGGGAGTATTTGTAGTTAATTCTTGTAATGGGGGCAGTATTATAGTATTTTATTTTTGTCATAGGGGCATAAAAATAGTAGTTTTTTCTTGTAATAGGGGCAGATTATAGTAGTTAATTTTGACATGGGGAAAAGATTTATTATAGTAGTTAATTCTTGTACATAGGGGGCATTTTAAAATGAATTTTAAACATTTTTGAATAGGAATTGGCAGTTTTAGTAGTTATTTCTTTGTAGGGGGCAATTTATTATTTTTAATTTTTGACATGGGGAAAAAGTATTTAAGTAGTTATATTTTTTTTAAAAGGGAACAGTATTTAGTAGTTATTTTTTTTGTACATAGAGGCGTATTTACTTTTATTCTTGAAATAGGGACAGTTTATGGTTTTTATATTCTTGTCATGGGACGGTTTTAATGTTATATTTTGTATAGGGGCGTAATTATTATATTTTGTCAAAGGGGCGTATTTATAGTTTATATTTTTTACAAGGGAGTATTTAGTGTTTAATTCTTTTACATGGGGGCGTATTATGTAGTTTAATTTTTGTACATAGGGCAGTTTTATTTATTTAAAATTCTTGTACATAGGGGCAGTTTTTAAAGTAGTTATTATTGTAATAGGACAGTTTGTAGAAAGTTAATTTTTTTTACAAGGGGGACAGTATTATAGTATTATTTTGTTGTACATGGGAGTAGTATATAGTAGTTAATTTTTGTAATAGGGCATATTATGTAGTTTATTCTTAAAATTAGGGAATTTTTAGTATTTTTCAAAAGGGGAAATTTTATTCGGACTAGGGGGGCAGTATTAAGTATTTATATTTTAATAAGACATTAATATTTTTATATTCTTGAAAATGGGAACAGTGGACCATTTTTTATTGGGGCACTTCTACGTTTTTTTATCCTACCCTAAAAATTTGTAATTTCCAGAGCAGGGCCCTCAATTTGTTTTCCATCGTAAGTATTTTTAAGTGTAATGTCTGTGGGGTTTACCCTGAATTTGAAAAGTGCTGCGGAATTGTTGGCGCTATATAAATAAAGTTATTATTATTATTAAAAAATATTATATTATTTTTTAAATTTATATTTTTAAATTTTTTTTTAACAGTTATAGTAGTTTAATTCTTGTACTAGGGGCAGTATTTAGAATTTATATTCTTGTACATAGGGGCAGTATTATAGTATTTTATATTTTTGTAATGGGGGCAGTATTATAGAGTTTATATTTTTGTAATGGGCGTATTATAGAGTTTTTTTTTGTACATATGCAGTATTAAAGGGTTAATTTTTGTAAAGGGGGCATATTTTAGAAAAATTTGTACATGGGGCATATTTAGTATTAATTCTTGCTAGAGCAGTAAATTTAGTAGTTCTTTTCTTTTACAAGAGGGCAGTATTTTTTTATTACATTCTTGTACTTTTACAAGGGGGGCATATTAATATTTTAATCTTGTACAAGGGGCATAATTAAAAGTATTATTTGTTGACATGGGCATTTATTGTATGTTTAAAATCTTTTCATAGGGGCATATTATGTATTATTGTTTAATAGGAGAAGTATATAGTATTTATTCTTGTACATAGGGGGGGTTTACGTAGATATTTTTGCACATAGGGGCAGAAATAAGAGTTGTATTCTTGTCAAAAGGGACGAATTATAGTAAAATATTCTTGAAAATGGGGGCCCGTTTAAAAGTTTAAAATTCTTGCACATAGGGGGCATAATTATAGTAGTTTTTTTGTACATGGGAGCGTTTTAATAGATAATTTTCTTGTAATAGGAGCGTATTAAAAAAGTTTATTTTTAAAACTTTATATTTTTTCTGTACTAGGGGCAGTTATAGTATTATTTCTTGTACTAGGGGGCAATTAAGTATTTTTTTCTTGTACATAGGGCATTTTATGTATTATTTTCTTTAAAGGGGACAGATTATAGATTTTATTCTTGCATAGGGACAGTTTTAAATATATTTTTAAACCGTACTAGAGAACTTTACTGGGGGTTTTAATTGTTTTTTTTGTAAAGGGGGCAGTATTATAGAGTTAATTTTTGACATGGGGGCCTTTTTAGTAGTTATATTCTTGTCATGGGGCATTTTAATAGTATTTATATTTTTTTCATGGGGAGCGTTTTAAAATTTAGTTATTTTTTTGTACATATTATATTTTTTTTACATATTTTTGTACTGGGGAGTTTATAGTTAATTTTCTTGATAACATAATCCAGTTAATGGGATTTTCCCCCCGTTTGTGAGCCTGCAATGTCGCCAAATAACAGCTTTGGGTGTGGAAAGATCAGCCATAAATAAAAAAACCCCCTAGCTTTTGTTTGTCTATGGAAGGAAAAGCAACTAACTAAGTCTTGACCCCCAACTTGCTGCAGACCCCCTAACTAACTACCTAAAAACAAAATAATTTGTGAAATTAATAAATCTGGCATGACACGCCCCGCATCATTTGCGCACTCAAAAGTGTTTTGTCTGGCGCAGATTGCGGCAATTTTGCTTTTGAGGGGTTTAACATCTTACAACAGGGGCTAGACGTTTGTTTGGTCAAAGCCGCAAAAAAAAAAGGCGCCTTGTTTTTTTACTGTCACCCCAATGTATGGTAAGTAAAAAAGTTTTAAATTTTTTGGCTTTCTAATGTTACCAGCTAATAAATTCAAGTTTTAGGCTATCGCCTCCAGAGATTATGGCAGGTTTTTGTTTAGTATGTTTTTGAGTATTATTCCAGGCTCTGTATTTACAGGCTAATTAATGCTTTGTATGTGGAAAAATTATCACAATAATATATTATGTAAAAATAATAAAAAGAAACTGTGGTTCACGGCGCCGGCAAATTGTATTTTAAAGATTCAGTAATTCTGGTAACTTTTATGATTTCTCTTGATCTTCCTTTTAATCTGTTGAATATCGTGATAAATATTCATGCAGATTCAGTGTAATATTGCTGCTAAACGAAGGCGTAAAAGGCCGTGTTTCTGTAATGAATTTACTCTCTGATGTAGGTCTCTGAATCAGAAAGTATCTTTCCTATGTAGTCGCTGCCATGAAAAAATATTCACACTATATATTATTTTTTTACGGGGTTTTTCATCAGGATAACTCTTCCCTTGTGTTATATTATATAGGTTATGGTATATTTAACTTTATGTTCTTTTACAGATGATATTTAATGCATTATAGTACTATGGCACAAAGCTTTATCTGCTTTTCAATGGCTTTTCCTTTGTACTGATAGAAGATAACTTAGGGCGCATCACCACGGCATAGGACAAATACCGGCTGGTTTGCCGGCGGGGATTTGTCCTGTTTTGTGGCCGTCCCCACGGCCGCGGGGGGGGACAGCTTTTCTCCGTGATGAACGGAGAACAGCCCTTCCCCCTCTCATTGAGAAGCACACATACCGACGGAAGATTGTGCCTCTATAATGTTTTGACGCCGGACCGCGGGCGGCAAAACCGCCTGACGGAAAATCCGTGCAGTGGGGACTGCTGCACGGGTTTTCCATAGAGCACCATTGTGCTCATTTTCGGCCAGTTTTTAAGGCGGTCTGAAAAATCGCAAACCGGCTGAAAAACCGGCCGAAAAACCGTGCAGTGGGGACATGCCCTTACTGTAGTAAGTTATCTCTGCCAAATGATCTTTGCTAGAGGAATTCTGTATTAGGACTTATAAATGGATACAGTTGAAACCAGAAGTTTCCATCCACTATATAAAAAGCCTCATCTGGAGGTTTGTCTCACTACCTGACATGAGATCAGAATAAACCTTCCCGTTTTAGGTCAATTAGGAACCAAAATTATTTATATTTGCCAAATGCCAGAATAATGAGAGAGAGGATTTTTAAGGCATTTTTATTACTTTTTGCAAAGTCAAAAGGTTCCATACATTTCATTAGTATTTGGTAGCATTGCCCTTAAACTGTAGGACTTGGGTCAAATGTTTTGGATCCTTCCACAAGCTTCTCACAATAGTTGGTAGGAATTTTGGCCCATTCCTTCTGACAGAACTGGTGTATCTGAGCCATGTTTGTAGGTTGTCTTGCTCCCTCCTGCCTTTTCAGCATTCATTTTCAATAGGATTGAGATCAGGGCTTTGTGATGGCCACTCCATAACATTGACTTAGTTATCTTTAAGCCACTTTGTAACCAGTTTGGCAGTAGCTTCAGGTCATTGTCCATTTGGAAGACCAAGCTTTAACTTCCTGGCTGATGTCTCGAGATGTTGCTTCAGATTTTCCACGTGACCTTCTTTTCTCATGGTGCCATCTATTTTGTGATGTGCATCAGTCCCTCCTGCAGCAAAACAACCCCACAACATAATGCTACCAACCATGTGTTTCACAGTTAGGATGGTGTTCTTAGGCTTCCAAGCTTCTCTCTTATTCCTCCAAACGTAATTGTCATTATGACCAAACAGTTCAATTTTAGTTTCATCAGACCACAGGACATGTCTCCAAAAATGTAGCTCTTTGTTATTGTGCATTTGCAAACAGTAATCTGACTTTTACATGTTATTTTTGGAGAAATTGCTTCTTCCTGGCTGAGTGGCCTTTCAGCTCATGTTGATACAGTACTCGTTTCACTGTGGATAATAACACAATCTTATCAGCTTACACCAGCATCTTCACAAAGTCTTTTGCTTTTGTTCTTGAGTTGATATGAACATGTCGGACCAAAGCACGTTCATCTCTGAGACACGGAACCCGTCCCCTTCCTGAGCGGTATGATGGCTGGACATTCCCATCTTGTTTGTTTTTGCATATAATTGTTTTTTTTTTTTATCATTAGAAATTTTTATTATTTTCTTGATACATAATAATAGACAATACAGTAGGACAGAAAGGACAACGTAATGTGGGGAGGGAAGGAAGGGGAAACAAGGGAAAACATGGGTAAAACAAGTGCCATGCGTACAGAAACATTCAGCGTCTTAAGGGCATCAGAGTTTAAGGATACAGCAACAACATGTCAGATCAAGCCATTTTTAAACAACAGAAAAAGATATATAACTGTATCAGTTGTTCTTAACCATGCAAAGGTCTTGTGGCACAAACATGTCGTCCGAGTTGTATACGCAGATAACGCCTCTAGCGAAAGTATTTAGATGAAGTCCATAGCAACCAATTGTTCCTGGCTTTAGCTAGGGAGTGTGGAGGAATAATTAGACTGGTCTCGCAATGGTACTGTTTATTGATTCTTTGAATCACTTCAGGAATAGTAGGGGATTGCGGAGTTTTCCAATGTGTTGCGATGGCCATTCTAGTTGCTGTGAGAGAGTGTGAGAGGATTGTGTGGAAAGAATAGGGAATGTCTTCATATGTGAGGTCTAGTATGGCTAATTCAGGAGTGAGGACAATGCGCCATTGGAGGATTTCAGATAGAAGGGCTTCTAATTGTTTCCAAATAGGTTGGACGAGAGGGCATTCCCACCACATATGTAGAAGTGACCCTTTTTGTCTACAATTCCTCCAACAGAGGTGTGAGTATCCAGGGGAAATATGTGCAAGCCTGCTCGGTGTTAAGTACCATCTAAGGTGAATTTTCCTGGTGATTTCTACATGATTGGCACATCTAGTGTGCTTAGATGTTGTGTTGGCTGCCTTCAACCATTCTACCGTTGAGTATGAGCAAGAGAGTTCCTTTTCCCATTTTACCGCGTAGCCAGGCTTTGTGTTCAGATCTGTGTGGACTAAGGATTTATAAGCTGCCGATAGTCCTTTTGTATTGTTGCCTTTTTGCCACAAAAAATCATGTAATAATGAGGAGGCCTGTGGTGAAATTGACCGGCATTGGGTCTGAATAAAATGTCTCAGTTGCAAATAGACAAAAAATTGATGGTTAGGGATCGAATATTTTTGTGCTAGATCCTCAAATTGTTTAAAACGGCCTTTATAAAACAAGTCTCCTACTTCACTTATGCCCTGTCTGATCCATTGTGAAATCGGAGCATCTGGCAAGATAATTTGTAAGGCCGACAGAGGGCAATGGGGGTGTCAATTGTCACTAATTGCTTTCCAACGACATGTTTATACCACACCTGTGCTGCATGAGAAAGTGATAATAGTTCGAACTCTTTAGGAGTATCTCCACATAACATAGCAATCAAATAGTCTTTGAATGAACCCTTCGAGATTGTCGCATTCTCAATCGACGACCAGTGGTGTCTGTCAGGGGCGTTCCAAAATATAAACATGGATTCTAGAATTGATGCCAGGTTGTAGTGTACTAGGTTGGGAACTGATAGACCACCTTCTGTGCTCTTTCTATATAGGTATTTCTTTTGAAATCTGGGTTTCTTTGCTCCCCATATAAATTTTAGTATATGATTTTGGAGGTTGGTCATCAGTGAACTGGGGAAAAGGAATGGTAGAGATCGTGCTACATACAGATATCGGGGTAGGAGTAGCATTTTGGATAAGTTTATACGAGCTAACCACGATAAGGGAAGCTGAGAGAGTCTGCTGATTTCGTTAGTAATAAATGAGATCGTGTCTTCTAAGTTTTTTTGTATGGTGGTACTTAAATCAGGATATAACTTAATTCCCAAAGTAGGGGACATAGTCTTTAGCCCAAATAAAGTTTATGTTAGGGAGCTGAGTTTCCAATGTAATACTGCAATGTTATCGGTAATATAACCGATTTTGTTATATTTAGTTTGTAATAGGAAAAGTATGAATACCTTTCGAGGAGGTTTAGTGCCGGGATCGATGATTCAGGATGATGGCACATGATCAGTATGTCGTCTGCGTATAGACTTACTTTATAAATCTCGTTATTTATTGTTATACCTGTAATGCTAGTGTGTTTTCCTAATAATGTTTCTGCTAGGGGTTCTGCACACAAATCGTATATTAACGGAGAAAGGGGGCATCCTTGTCTTGTTCGATATTAATGTAGAAGTTATCAGAGAGAAATCCTGATGAGTACACTCTGGCGGAGGGGGGAGTGTATAAGGACATAATGGCAGAAAAAATTAGACCTTCAAAACCAAATTTTTGTAGCACTTTTCTCATATAGACCCAATTTATCCTGTCGAAAGCACTTCCTCTCCATCCAGGGAGAGAAGGGCAAAGGGCAGTTTCCTTTTTGATGCTATTTGGAGTATATCTATAACCTGTCGTATGCCGTCTCTTGTCTGTCTGCCCTTCACAAATCCTACTTGGTCTTTATGGATTAAAGATGGCAGAATATCATTTAATCTGGTTGCCAGAATCTTTGAAAAGATTTTGATATCTGAGTTATAGCAGGGAAATGGGTCTATAATTAGAGTCCAGGTCGGCTGGTTTCCCGGGTTTAGGGATAGTAGATATAGTAGCACAGAGTAATTCTTCTGGGGGGGTTCCTGTTTTAATAATAGACTGGAAAAGTCCGGATAGATGAGGGGAGGAGAAGGACATTGAATATTTTAAAGTATTCACATGGACAAATCCATCGGGGCCTGGGGATTTGTTACATTTTAAACCATTTATAATTTTCTGGACTTCGAGGGAAGTGATTGGTTGGTTAAGTGTTACTAGTTTGATCAGGGGAAAGTGAAGGGAGAGATGACGGCTTCGCAGAAAGGAGTCAATGTCATTAGTATTTACTGAAGGGTGTTGCGGGATCTAATTTCAGGTTATATAGCGTTCGATAATAATTGGCAAAAGCATTGGAAATTTGTCAGGTATCACATATTTTGGAGTTTGAGGGGCCAGTGATATGTGATATTCGTGTTTTGGCTTGGACTACCTTAACTCTTCTGGCTAATATTTTGCTAGGTCTATCCCCTTGCAAGTAAAAATTCCAGTTTAATCTATTTAGATGGGCTTCATATTGTTGCAAGTGCAGTACATTTAATTGGCTTTTAAGTAATGCTAACTCTTCTTTCATTTTTGGGGAGGGTAGTGTCTTAAATTGAGAATCCAGCAGGTTAATCTTATCTAGAAGTTCATTAGTCTGTTTTTCTCTGCGTCTTTTTTCCCTAGTTGCTGCCGAGATGAATATGCCACGAATGTACGCCTTGTGTGCACACCATAATGTTTCCACCGAAGGGGCAGTAGGGGCATTCATATCAAAGTAATCCGTGAGTGAAATAGTAATCTCAGACAGGATTTTCGGTGGCTTGAGTAGAAAATTATTGAGACACCACGGTGTATGGGGAGAGGGAGAAAAACGATCTCTAATTGTAAGGAAAATTGGGGCATGGTCGGACCAAGTTCTAAAACCTATTTTAGAGTTGGAGACCAATTGGAGTGCTGATCTATTGAGAAGAAAATAATCAATTCTTGCATGTGAGTTTTTGGCTGCCGAGTAGTGAGTAAAGTCTAGTTCTGCTGGGTGGGCGTATCGCCAAGGATCGTGTAAGTTTTCTTCCCGTATGAAATTTCCCAGGTCCCTGGTATATCGCGCACCCCCCATCCGATTTGTCTTTAGCTTTATCTATCACCATATTGAAGTCTCCACAGACTATAAAATTGCCTTTGAGGATTTTCCTGGCTGTGGCTAAAGTTTTTTTTTTAAAGGAAAACTGACGTACATTCGGGGCATACAGCACAACTATAGTGTATTCAACTGTGTTTAAAGTGCATTGCAAAATAACATATCTCCCTTTGGAGTCAATAATTGACTGATTGAGAGAGAAAGCAACAGAATCCCTAATAAATACTGATACTCCAGCTTTCTTGAGGTCCAGTGTCGAGTGAAACGAGAAAGGAAACCTCTTATCTTTAAGTCTATATACATCTTTGTTACAAAGATGGGTTTCCTGTAGACATACCACATCGGCACCGGACCTAAGAATATCTCTCCACATATGTGACCTCTTGCATGGAGAGTTGAGACCGTTCACATTCAATGAGATAAATTTGATCGACATGTTATAAGATTAGTAGCACTGTTAATAACTGACACATAATTACTGAGCTAATCTGATACCTGGTTTGAAGGAACAGCAAGGCGTGAAAGTACATGGCAACCATTAACTGGAATAACTTCAAGAACCATGGCTATAGTAGCCAACACAAAAAACCGATAGACAAAAAAAACAAAAGGTAACAAAAAAAAAAAAGAAATATCTCCCAAAAATTGGAGACAAGTGACGATGGGGCAGTCCCGCCTTGACCTGTCGGAAGGAAAGCGGCACACAAATACAGCGACACGTGTGAGAGTAGAGCACAAGCCAGCACTCCAGTCTACTACAAAGGATATCAACTGTGTTAGTCCAGTGCTCTAGATCTTGACCTCGTAGCTCTGTCGGACCACAGCGGTGTGATCACTTCTGGCCTGGGTTGTTTCTTCCGGACCGGGCTTGATTCAGTGGATGCGAGTAAGTTCCAGCTTCTCAATGTTAGATAAGTCTCTTCCGGAGAATTGCAGATGAATTGAGTCCCATCTTTGATTACGATGAGTTTCACCGGGAAGCCCCATCTGTATTGGATTTCTTTATCCCTGAGGATCCTGGTGTAAGGCTGGAACTCTTTACGCTTAAGCATAGTAGCGGAAGAAAGATCAGGAAAGATTGAGATCGCTTGATATCGCTCCGGTAGAGATTCTGTTTTCCGTAGAGCTCGGAGGAAATCTTCTTTCACGTTATAGAAGTGGATCCTTGCTATGGTGTCTCTGGGGACCTGCTGAGGTAAATTTTTTGGCTTTGGGATTCTGTGTATCCTGTCTATTGTAAGATCCGAAGAGGAGGAGTTAGGTAGAACCAGGGCCATCAGATCTTTTAGGTAAGTATGCAGGTGATCGGAAGGTACTGATTCTGGGATTCCTCGGATCCTCACATTGTTCCGCCTAGATCTGTCTTCTAAGTCCACGACTTTGGCGGCCAGTCGTTGTACCTCTTCCTCCAAGGCATTGTTGGCATCAATGAGGCTATTGTGGGATTTTGTGAAGTCTGCCATTTTGTTTTCTAAATGCTCGGTACGGGAGGCTAGAGAATGGAAGTCTTGCTTTAGGTCATCCATCATCTGCTTGATATCTGTTTGCAGTGATGAACGGAAAGAGGAAACTGTTAGAGGTTGGGAATCGGACATGCTTGTGTGCTCCAGATCCACAGATTCCGCTCTGGATGAGGGTGTAGGAGAAATTGTGGAAGGGAACTTCAGGCCTCTTTTGGTTTGAGAAGAGGCGAAAAACTCCGGGAGTTTTGTTGGTTTGTTTCTTTGATTTTTCTTAGTTGTGCCTCCCATAGTGGGTAGAAAGAGTCTAATATTAAGCTATATATTTTTTTTTTCCTTCACCCCACTGAACACACTGATATGGAGTTCACTGGGCAGAAACAGTATTAGGAATCACCTCCGGATTTGAATCCTGTAACAAGGGGTCATCAAGCCCAGTACCCAAGAGATGGCAAGTCTGTGAGAAGATCAGCAGGGCTGGGGTTAAATGCAGGAGTGACAGAGCGTAGTCTCCTTCCAGAGAGGTGGTTTTCCAGAATGAGGGCCAAATAAAGGATTATTCCCTTAGCAGCAAGCACTGGGAGAGTACAGCAAGGGGTTAACTATGTTAGTCAGGAGTGACAGCCTATAGGCAGCAAAAAACAGCAAGAACTGGGAGAGTGCAGCAGGCTTTAACTTCGGGCAGTCATGAGTGTCAGCCTGCAGGCAGCTGCAATTGATTGTTCTCTTTGCAACAAGCACTGGGAGAGTGCAGCAAGGGGTTAACTCTGAGCAGTCAGGAGTGTCAGCACCACCAGCAGCTTAAGTGATTGATCTCCTTCTAATGTACTGGGAGAGTGTAGCAGGGGGATAACTCCGAGTCAGTCAGGAGTGTCAGCCCACATACAGAGTAGAAGTTAGCTTAAACACTCTCAAGCAGGCACAAGGTGTCTCTTTCTTAATAGGCAGAGGGCTCCCCTGCCTCACATCACCAGGGAGATGTGGCTGCAGCAGCGAGAAGCAGCCGAGCGGGATCAAGGGCTTAGGTACCTGTAGAGGCAGTCAGATGATGCAGGTCTCCCTCCAGCCGTCACTACCACTGCAAGGCCACTCAGAGTCCGGTAGGAATGCGCCCAGCGTGATCCACTGTGTCCTGATGTCGGGTTGAGAGCTCTGTCTCAGGCAGAGGGCACCATGTGGTAATGGCAGCCACAGCAGGAGATAAGTGCTGGCAGCAAAAAACTGGCTGTAACTCCGGCTAGGGGTCCGGGTGGGCTTATAATGATCCGAACCGGCAGCTCTGGACACAATAGGAGCAAGTTAGAAGAAGCTTCTTTGTCCCAGGGGTTTGTTTGGGCCGAGTTTCTGGAGTGGCTTGTCAGAGCTCACTCAAAACCTGTCTGCCATCATCCTCAGTCAGGCCACGCCCCCTGCATATAATTGTTTGTACAGATGAACGAGGCACCTTCAGGTATCTAGAAATTGTACTCAAGGATGATACAGACTTGTGGAAGTCCACAATTCTCTTCCTGATATCTTGGCTGATTTCTTTAAACTTTCCCATGATGTTACATACAGAAGCAGTGTGTTTCTGGTGTGTTTAAAATGCATCAACAAGTGTGTCTCTGATTAACTCAGATGTTGCCAATAAACCTATCAGAGGCTTGCCTGCAGTTTTCAAAACATTTTTTGCCTAAAAGCACTGCAAAATATAGATTTTACGGGGCCCTAAATGGGTTTTTTTCCTACATAGTTTCCCTTTTTATTCATGTCAGAACTAAAAAGGTTAGTAATAGGCTGTAAATAAGGTAACATAATACCTAATATTTTTTAATTATTTTTAACATTTTAATTTTATTTTTGAAATTTAAATTTTAGCAATAGTTTTAAAGTTTATAATTGATTTAAAATTTTGTATTGGATGAACGTTTAGGGCAACATGTGCCATTAGGGCTGCAACAGTTTTACGGTGTGTTTAGCGCCAAAAAAACTGTTGACGACCTATTCTCTATATAAATGAACTGTAGAATACCAAAACTAGACACATTTTACACCAGGCATAAAACATTTGAATGCACCTAAAGTTGGTGCATCAAATTTGCTAGCAGTGATATGCTGTGCGCTTAGGTTATGCTATGCACCTAGATTAGGCTCATCAATTTTACTATGCAAGCTTGACGCCAGATTTTTGACAGGTTCATACGTTTTATACTCATTTAATGCACCTTAATATGGAAAAGAGTGTTGAATGACAAGCTTCAATAGTACATAGGAAGAGAATTGTACAGTATGACATATACAAAGAAAATGTACAGATAGTAATTAGAGATGGGCGAATTGATTCTAACGAAGTGGAATTCGTTTAGAATTTCAGGAAAACTTCAGTTCGGAATGAAGTCGAACTTTGGGGTACTTCGGGTGAACGAAGTGTGCTTTTGATTGATAAAATGGCTGCGAGCACATGGCGTTACATGGGGCAAAGCACTCTGGGAGGAAGAAGGGCATAGCCTGCATGACATGTGCAGAGATGAAGCCAATCAGAGACCGGCGGGATTCTGTGACGTCACCGCACTATATAAGACCGAGCGCGCCGCTGGGAGCTCACACTCCTCTCACTGTACTGACAGGGAAGGTGCTGCTGCGGGTGATAGCGCTTTCTGAAGAACTGATTTTTACACAGCGATTTCTGTGGGGTGTCTCAGCTTGTCTCAGAGACTGTTCTCTGAATGTTCTATTTCTGATTTTTTGGGGTATTGGATCTGAAATCCAGTGTGCGTCCACTGCAGCTGCATATACATTCAATATCCAAGTGGGATCTAAGCCAGTTCCTGTTGTATTCATTTAAAGAAACAGCGTTTTTTACAATACAAATACCACTTCATTTTTGGCTGCTCAATTCTATTGCGCAATTTACATCCAGGGGTTAATTAAGCGTTGTTTTGCTGGTGTGCTGACCCCAAGAAACCGTCTTTTTCAACGCCAAAAATATATAAATTTTTCCTGTAGCCTAATTCACAAGCAAAGGTTAATTACAACTGTATCTCTTGTTGTGTGGCGTAGAAAACACGCAATTGTAACACGCTACAAAGCTACTAGTTTGTGCGGCTCAATTCTTTGGCGCAATTTACATCCAGGGGTTAATTAAGCGTTGTTTTGCTGGTGTGCTGACAAAAATAAACCGTCTTTTCAATGCCAAAATATATACATTTTTCCTGTAGCCTAATTCATATCCGAAGGTTAATTAAGCCTGTTTGTGCTTTTACATTTAGTAAAACACACAGTGTTTTTAAACGACACACACAAGTAAATTTTTCCTGGCAATTTGTGGAGCACAATTTATATCCAAGGTTACCAAGCTTGTTACTGGGTTCATTTGGAGTCAAAAAACAGGGTATATTTATCATATACAGATATCATCATCAAACAGTGTCTGTACATTTTAGAACAAACAGTATGTCAGACAGAGAGGTGGCAGGCTCTGCACCTGCGAGTGGCAGTGGCGCAAACATTCCTGGAGCAGGCCCAGGTCGCAGCACAGCAAGGGGACGACGCAGCATGGGTCACTCGGTGAGGCCACAACTGCCGGTGTCATCTGGCGGCCGGTGTTGTTCAGCAACCCAAGGGTTCTTGATTGGTTACTAGGTAAATCCTCTTCCTCCCAGATGACACCTGACAACACCACCAAGACCCGGGGGGAAACCTCAGACACAACCCTTAGTTGGCATGGCCCGGGAGCGGGTCAGCGGCCCTCACTGTCCTCAGCCTGCCTCTGTCCCATCCGGTTCCCTCAGCCAGAGATCTACTATGTGGTCTGGGCTCAGTGCCACTATATAGCGAGGATGAACAATTTGAGGAGGGCAGTCAGCAGCTAATTGGCCCAGCGAAGAAATGGGCCAATATCGCCTGCTTCTTGCAGTAGGGGGCAAAGAAATAGATGTGGAGAGTGCAATGGGAGTCATGTTGTGAGGGTCAGCCTCTCATACCAAACCGGTGATGAGGACAGCAGTGACGATGAAACACAAATAGATGATGATGTAGCCGACCGCACTTGGAGCCGGGTGAGGCAAGGGCTTAAATCATCGTCAGGAAAAAGGGCGGCAGCGTGCGCGTCGGGCCGCGGCGCAGCCAGAAAGTGGGTCATGTGGCCGTGAGTCAGCAAGATAGCAGCAGTGTGAGGTCGGGAGCCAAGCGCCACGGGTAAAAAACCCATTCGCAGGTCCAAGAAAGTAGCAGCACAGGGGCTCAGCGAGGCAGCGGCGGCAGTAGTCACTCAGTGCGGAGCGTTGGCGGTAAATTCCAATACTCGCTGGTGTGGCATTTCTTTGCTAAGACACCGGAGGAGCCGAATATGGGTATATGTAGAATCTGTAAGCAGAAAGTGAAGCGGGGCCGGGGAGCTAACGTTGGCACCACGGCACTGCGTCAACACATGCAGCGTAAACCATCCGGTGGCCTGGGAGAAACGTGGCTCAAAATGTGGTGGTCCATCCTGCCGCCGCAGCAACAGCAGCAGCAGCAGCGCCCAGTGGCACGCATGCCATTGCAAAGGCTCCACCACCTCTGCAGAAGGGAGCTGTTTCTCTTTGCCATCATCTCCAGGTCCAGATGCTCCTGCTCCTCGCTACTCATGGCACCAGCAATCGTTCAGCAGGTGATTGCAAAGAGACAACAGTATGCGCCCAAACCATCCTAAGGTGCAGCAGCTGCCCTGTGCTCCTGTCCAAGTTGTTGGTATTGCAGTCCCTCCCTTTCCAAATGGTGGACTCTGCAACCATTCAAAAGAACTAATGGCTTGTGCCGAGCCGAGAGGGAGAGTTCCAAGCCGTAATTTCTTTTCCAAAAAGGCAGTACCAGCACTTAAATAAATAGTAGAACAGAAGGTGGCCAGTCCTTGAGCTTATCGGTTTTTTCCCAAGGAAACACGGCAGCGTGGACTCTGGAGCTTTTAACTAACGGTCGGGGCCAGTACATGTCCTTTACGGCCCACTGGGTGAATGTGCTTCCTGCCTGGGCACCCCCAACAACTTGGACAGGAGACGCCGCTTTCTCCTCCACGTTGTCAAACTGCTGCACCTGCGCCAATGTCCGCCTCCTCCTCTTCCACCACCACCACCATCTCAGCCTCCACAAGTACTGCTCCATCATACCACAAGTGTAGGGCACAGCGGTGTCATGCAGTTTTACACCAGGCTTGCCTCGGCGAACGAAGTCACACAGGGGGGAAAACTGCCCCGCTCATGCAGCAAGAAATGGATGTGTGGCTTTCTCCGCGCCAACTGAAAATCGGAACCCATGGTAAATGGACAATGGGAGGAACAGGTGTCCGTGCTGCACCGAGGAGGGATGGTCCATGCGCCCTGCAGGGCGCACGTGTTCAAATCTGGTTGTGAAAAGGTTTCCTGAAGTCTTCCACCGATCTTCAGAACATTCTGAAAATGGCCAGGAAACTGTGCATGCACTTTGTCCATTTCGTACAACCCGGGGAAACACCCTCCTCGAGTTGCAGCGACAGAACGCCTCCCCCAACACACTCGATATGCGATGTTTCCCCCTCTGGAATTCCAGCCTGCACATGTTGGACCGACTGTATGAACAGAGAAAGGCCATTAACGATTTTTTGATGATCCAGGCAGACAGAAGAAACTCCCCTGTGTAACTTTGATGTCAGCCAGTGGCAGCTCATCGTGACACCTGCCGTTTGTTGAGGCCTTTCGAGGAGGCGATGTTATTTGTCAGTCGCCAGGACTACGGGATGAATAACATCTTTCCCACTGCTTCATGTCCTGGAACAGCTGAAAAATCTGTCTGGGCAGGGGACTGGAGATGGGGCGACTACATCTCGTGGCCACATGATTTCCGGTGGGACTGAAATGGAGAGGAGGAGGAGGACATTTGGGGCAGAAGCATTGTCTGGTGAAATGAGTGGATTTTTTACCCAGGTGACAAGAGAGGAGGAGCAGGGGCAGCTAGAGGAGGGGGAAGGAGATGAGAAGACGGGCAGTTACCCCCCAAACACCGTGGCAGTATACAGTGGAGATGGAGGCAGGGAGCCTCTCGGAGTCACTTGTGCAGATGGCCCGCAGCATGCTTATTTGCCTGGCTAGTGACAGCCGAATAGTCAGCATCCGGCAGAGGGATGACTTCTAGCTCTCCACCCTATTGGAGCCTCGCTATTGAGAGGGAAGACAAACTCAAATACTATAGGGAAATCCTCCGTAATCAGTTGGCTGTTCCCTGTGTGCGGCATCGTCCCTCCTCTGACAAGTCTGACCGGGGGTTTTCCCCAGCGCTCACCTACTACTGCCGCGGCTGCTGGGGGAAGGTGGGGGGGTAGGAGCCGTTTCCAGCTCCATCAGCAGCAACCTAAGTCTGGAGTCACTGATGAGCACTTCCTTCACCCGCCTAGTGAGGAGGGGAGTCGCCGACACAGCAGTAGGCCCTGAGGGAGTCCCTGAACCAACAGGGGGGTGGCCTACTTTGGGCAGCACTCCGCCATCCCAGTTAGTAGATCCGCTGGACTACTGGGGCAGCCAAACTGGATGTGTGGCCGCAACTTGCCGAGTTTGCAGTGGAGAAGCTGTCCTGCCCCGGCCAGTAGTGTGGCATCAGAGCGGTGTTCAGTGCGGCGGGGGCCATCGTTACCCCAAGAAACCCGCTTGTCCACGGGAAATGTGGAACGACTGACCTTTGTCAAGATGAATCAGGCGTGATCGGGCCCGGGTTTCCACACACCAATGCCTAGGCTCAGTCTGGGTTCAAACTACCTGCCTCAGCCACTATTCTGATGCCCGCCACCCGCCTGATGCCACACATCTGCTGCCAGTTTCTTTCCCTCTGCCACCAACCAAACTTTAAACCAGGGACTGGTATTGCCACCCACCTCAACACTCTGTCATTGTGCCACTCTATGACCTCATGCTGCTGTGCTGCTGCCGTGTCCTCCACACTGTGTCATTGTGCCACTGCCTGATCTCATACTGCTGCCACCCGTGAACTCCGCTCTTAGTCATTGTGCTAAATCTGTTTGGGTTCCTCCTGTTTTTTGCCACCTCCAGAATGTCATTGTGCCCACTGCCTGACCCTCATGCTGCTGTGGCTGCCGCCGTCACCTCCACACTCTATCACTAATGTTGCCACCTTTAGCCTCAGCTTGTTTTTTTCCAGCTTTCGCTGGCATGACTTTATCAGCTACATTCCCGCTCAGTTTCTTGGTCAGTTTTGGGCCCCCTTAAGTGCCCAGGGAATTTTATAGTGAAGCGATTCCCAAGAGCGACGGCAGTCATGTGCGTGTCATACTAAAACACAACATTTTAAGAAGACCAAACCAAGCTCCCTCTGCATATTTAACATGGCACCAACGTTCTTAACAGCACCCTGCAGGCTCTGTGCAGCCTGGAAATACTGCTTTTTTAAAGAGATTCATGCCGGAGTAATTCGGACCGAATTTATTTTTGTCGAAAAAATTTGGCGAAGTGACCGAATCGAATTTTTGAGAAATTCGCCCATCTCTAACAGTAATCATATTAAAGCAATTAAAAATAATGTAGTAATAATATTCCAAAATTAGGCTTAAAGGGGTTTTGCCAGGAAGTAAAATTGGCGTGGGAAGTTTGAAAATTAAATAATAAACATTTTCTCCGTTCATTATTATTAAAAATTCTGCACCGTTTTTGTTTTATCTGCTCCTTTAGTGACCCATTGTTTACAGCTCGTCTCCAGGGGATACGACAGGGCTGAGAGTTCCCCACTCCTGGGCAGACATGCTCAGACATCACCTTTCTTCTCAGGCAGCTACTGAATGTTCAAACCCTGGGTGCTGGTCATTCTACTCCTGTCCTTTGGACTAGTTTGTAATAAGTCAAACAGTGCAAATAAAAAAAAGAAACCTCAATGAGGCATGTGCATTGATAAAGAGAAAAAAAATCCACAGGTTAAAGGGGTTTTGCCACGATGTAATGTTGACGTGGGATCCTCCAAAATGGGTTTTTAATCACTTTTCTAAATATATGTGATTACAAAAATTGCAGTCTGAGAGTGCTACAGCCTTCCTTACATGCCCTTGGTTACTTCAAAGCGTCTATTAGATACAGCCTGACAAGAGCTGAACGGGGGTTGCGCAGAGAGAGCTTCTTATCGATGAGACTGACTGCCAAAAAGTTTTAAGGCACCAGGTGCAATATGTTTTCTTTGTATACAGAATAAACTAGTTTTTAGTGTGATTAGATCCCTGCTTTATCTGATGACAGAGAACATGAAGAAGCTTTCAAGCTGCTGTGTAGAAAAGCTGTTGTCTTTTTTTACACAGAAGCCACAATTTATAGTTTTTTTATTTCAGTGAACATGTCACAGGATCCCTTTATGCAGCTTTGTGCTCTGGCTGTGTGCGTCTCTTCTCTCTTTTCAGCTCCATGATTTGTTTACATAACATCTTACAATAAGGCTCCTCCTGACAGTGCAGTGTATGAGCCTGTGTCCCTTCTGATTGTGAATCCACTGCTGTACTGTTTATTATTTTACTTAAGTTTTGAGACGCTCCCTTGGATTCCTCACTCCTCACTGGCCCCCACCCTCTCTCCCCTGCAGCTTCATGACTCAGCGTGATTTGGTGACAGTCTGCCTGGGCTAAGCTGAGAGGTAAGAATCTTTGTCTCGGCAAATCCCCTTTAAGTTCCTGCAGGGAATTGAACCGAGGACCCTTGTGCTGTAAAGCAAAAAATGGTACCTCTGAGCTACATTGTAGCTACTTACAATTCTATACATAAACGGACCTTTCTTTGACTACAGAAAGGAAAGACCTGGTGATGTCATCCTGCTGGGTTACATGATATGCAATTCAAACAAATCACACACGCCCCCTTCTGAGCACACACAGAGCTGAAGAGCTGGATGCAGGAGGTATGAAATGAGATTGTGGCAAAACCCCTTTAAGCATATAAAGAATAAGCAGTGAAAATAAATATCTAATGCACCTGTAATAAGAGGAAAAAGTAAAAAAAAAAATTACAGATAGAAAGAAAAAAGTGGTGGAATTTATAAATGTCTTAAAGGACAATCCTCCCCCCTCCCCCCTCCCCCCCACACCCATCAAGATTTTTTTTCCTCTTTAGCTCTCTAGAAGTTGATTCTAGGGGCATAATGGTGCCAGTAATTTTCCTTACCTGCAACTGAATATAGGATTTCTCACTACTGCCGCTGGGTCATGTGACCTGCACTCTGAGTTGCTGAAACACTCGGCATGGTTGTGTAAATCAGAAGTGAATCTCTCTGTGCATTCCTATGGGAGGTTCAAAGTCAGTCTCATAGGAATGCACAGAGAGACTGACTTCCTGTCAGCAACAAATGCACAGCATCTATCATCTAATCAGAGAGCAGGTTATATGACCTAACAGAGACTGTTGCATCAGCCAGAAATCCTGTATCCGGCTGCAGGTAAGCAAAATAACTGGCCATATAATGCAACTAAAAGCCATTTCTAATAAGACATATAGTGGTATAGCGGGATCATTTAACATGTAACATATCGCGGTGGTAGACAATTATAAACTGACATAGTAATTAAAATTAGCACGATGCTCGGAGGAAATCCATGAAGTCCAGACCTCCTGAAAGAGGAGCACATTTGAACTCTATATAAACCGTCTCTTTGCTTACAGTGGCTGACCTTACTTAAATGACTCAGTTTAATCGTATGGTTGGGAGGTATATGTATTTATACTAATTAAATATTGATTCTGCTCAGTCATGTGCTAGATACACAATATCAGCCTTTTTAGCTGGCGGTGTTATAATTATAGAGATGCAGAGAGGCCTTTTTTTTTCAACTCATCACACATGAATGCAAATTTGACTATTCAGATAGACTTTGCAGGTCATAGATAGTAATCATCCTGGTGTTTATTTATAGCAATATCTAAAAACAAAATAAACTAAAAAAAAATATTAAAGAACTGGAAATAAAATAATAAACACAAACAAAAGGCTCTTGTGGCTCGAAGACATCTGCATTGAAGTTTTTAGAGAGCCAGGGTCTGTAACCTTGAAGAGACTGCATAGGTCTGCATAGCATCAGCGTAAGCAGAGCTAAAAGATATTTTTAACCAAAACTATTTGCAGAGTCGCTGCAGTTTTATTTCCAGGTGCATTAGGGCAATATCAAATGTTTGCAAATGACATGGTCAATTTCATTACTGATTTTTTTTTTTTGTTATATTTTGAAGACATTTTGTTTAAGAAGGACAGATTTAAGTCAGGCAATGAATTAGTTGAAGTCAGAAAAAATCGAACATTACCGTATATTAATCAGCAACTGTATAAATAACTACAAAAATATTTTTACAGTAAGGTATTGGAATAAAACAACAAATTTCAGCAGCTCCTTATGGACAAGGGGGCACAAGTATCTTTGTATACAGAGCACACGTGTCAAACTCAAGGTCCATGGGCTGAATCCGGCCGTCACGTCATTTTATGTTGTCCATGAGATCTTAGACACAGTTGACAGGGATAGACAAGGTCTGGACGCAGAAGGACTGGCTCTCCATTGTCCACTTGGAGGATGCAAGCAGCACTTGGCAGAGATGGTGTCATCAGCACAGGGAGGGGCCGCCATCTTGCATTTGAAGCTCCGGCGCGCACCTCCATAGCTCTCTATTTAGCAACTCATAGACGGTGGCACAGCTCTGACAGCCCTAAATAGGCAACCTAGCCACCCACCAAGGCCCTCCGAGGGCCCTTTGAAAGTGATCATAATCAGGGGTGTAGCTATAGGGGGTGCAGCGATAGCAGTCGCTACCGGGCCCTGCAACCTGAGGGGGCCCAAAAGCCCTTCTGCCTCATAGGAAGACACCAGTGTTATAAATAACACCTGGTAGCAGGGAGGCCCAATTTAACTTTTTGCATTGGAGCCTAGAAGCTTCAAATTACACCTCTCACCATATGATGTGGCCCTTGATAAACTGAGTTTGACACCTCTGGAATAGAGTGTTTTGTTACATGTATAGAAAGAGCTAGAACTCTAGCAGCTTATTTTCTGCTAACATAGCAATAGATTGTATAATGTCATATTAATGCAAGCCACCTTAAGCAGAATAAATAAAAAAATAATTGATTTTGTGCCAAAACTTTCTTCAAAAAGAAGTGGACTTGGTGCTCAATTCAACCAATCAGATCCCAGCTGTCCGGCATCAAGTAGTATTAGAAAAATAATTATTTACTCTATATAGTTCCATTATATTCCACAGTGCTATACAAAGATTGTCAGTATTCACTGGGGCTCACAGTCTAAATTCGAGGCTAACAGGTTCTAGAGGAACATTGATGGTGTATCCTAGCAATATGCCATCAATGTCTGAAATGGGACATTCCCTTTAAGACCTGCATCTTTGTATTTTTTTGGCATGGGTTTAAACCAACAGTGTGAGCAGGAGCGTGCAGAGGTAGCAGTCGCTACCGGGCCTTGCAACCTTAGGGGGCCCAATAGCCCTTCTGCACCATTAGGAGACACCAGCATTGTAAGTGGCACATGGGACCTGGGGGGCCCATTAAACTTTTTGCACTAGGGCCCAGGAGCTTCAAATTACACCTCTGAGTATGAGTGATCATTAGCCTAATGTTAAAGGGGTTGTCTCATGAATGAAATAACGCTGCTTTGCTCTGTCACTTCCTGGTCAAGCTGTCTGTAATTAGCATATGAGCTCCCTGTACTCAGACTTCTCTGTTTTAGTCTAGATTAAATAAATTGCCTTTTCTGAGATCCAGAGAAGCTTCTGAGCTAAACAGTAGAGTAATTACTGTCTTTTGTCTGAAAAATCAGATAACACGCAAGCTCTCACTCACGGCCACGACCTGTGTGATGATGACGTCACTCCCTGCTATCAGATTGAACATAGAGCAGGGGAGAAGGAGTACACAGGTCGATTACTGGGGAAACCAGAGAGAGCACAGAAGGTGATAAAATCACTTGTAGCTCCTTAACAAAAAAATGAACAACGCAATATATTTGGAAAACGTCTTCATTTAGTGTTCCCTACATTTTGAAAGCTAATATTTGTAGCGAGACATCCCCTTTAAGTTCCTAGGAGACGGAGACTTATGTAGACCCTTAGGAGAAGACCATTCCGGTCTTCTCTCCTTCCAATATTTGGCTTCATGATTTCATGCACCATAAAGAAATATGCTGCAAATCTCTATAGACTTGCATGGGTGTGGGTTTTAATACCAGACATAACCCATAGACAAGTGTGGTTCTGTTTATGGAAAAAAACTTGTCTTTCTCATCTGGACAATCCATTTACTAGCATTACTTACATTGAATTTGCCAAGGTAGACATTCCCTTTAATTGATCGCTTCAATTATACCTATACGAGACCTTTAATTATCCCATAATTCTCAGTCTGGAGGCCTCGACAATGGCTGGTTTTAATTTGCACATGTGTACTGCTGTATATTGAACTTTGATACGGACCCTTGGATATAATAAACTCAGACTAGCAAAGATCCAGATAGAAAATCGCCCATGCAGCAAATTTATAGTACAGTAAAACAGTAATTAACCACTGCTGCCCTGTAAATCATAAAATTGCTTACAGTTTATTATTGCTGAACTGTGATATCACAGATTGTACACTTGTTCAGGAGAAAACCGATGCTTTATGTCAACGACAGCAATTAGCAAAGAACCATAAAATATGGAGAAATGCAACTTATTAACGGGTATGACTACTTTTACAATAAAGTTTTTAATGATCATAAGAAAAAAAAATGAAGTATAAAGCTTCTTGGCAAGAAATCTTAAAAGAAGTTTCCTAACCACATTGATTAGCTTTAAACATGTAGATAAAGGTAAATGAAGACTATTACCAAATACATTGCCGTTTTGATTTTGCTTTGTTTCAGAGTTAGAGCAGTTCTTACCTCCTGCTTGTATATACAAGCTTCCCTAGGTTACCCACCAGCTCTCTGCTCCCATTGCTTCAGCTGCGTTAGCCGACCAGGGTGATGTCATTCCCTGCTGTGTCTTATCAGCAGCGCAAGAGCTGGTATATCTATATTACAGACAGACTTTAGAGCTCTGTAGCCTTCTGCAATACTGTTTAAACCCTTCTATTAGCAATGTCCCTCTAACAGGCTCAGTTAGGAATAGAAGAGCTGAAATGTCAATCACTGCTGTAGAATCGCTTACAGCGAAGTGAGAGCCTGAAGCTGTAGAACCACCCACAGCTTGAACAGGAAGTGGGAGCCTGAAGCTGCAGAACCACCCACAGCCTGAACAGGAAGTGGGAGCCTGAAGCTGTAGAACCGCCCACAGCCTGAACAGGAAGTGGGAGCCTGAAGCTGTAGAACCACCCACAGCCTGAACAGGAAGTGGGAGCCTGAAGCTGCAGAACCACCCACAGCCTGAACAGGAAGTGGGAGCCTGAAGCTGTAGAACCGCCCACAGCCTGAACAGGAAGTGGTATCCTGAAGCTGTAGAACCACCCACAGCCTGAACAAGAAGTGGGAGACTGAAGTTGTAGAACCACCCACAGCCTGAATAGGAAATGGGAACCTCAAGCTGTAGAGTCACCCACAGCCTGAACAGGAAATGGGTACCTGAAGCTGTAGAACCGCCCACAGATTCATAGATTCAGGCGCATTCTACACTACTGGGCGCCAAAAATCATACATATCGCCCCGGTACACATTGGTCTCCGTGAAATCAATGGGTCTAGTCGACATTCATCTAATGTGTATGGCCTCCTTTAAAATATGGATTTTCTACCTCAGTTAAGTTAGTAGTTAGTAATAGTTACTAGTAGTCTGAGAGCAAACCAAATAGTCTTAAAGTTCATCTGTGCCAAATACAAACTCAGCGCCGCTACCTCTGTAATCCTTCATGAGTCGGTGGTTTAGCAGATATCAGAGTGCACCGTATTTACCTTTTGCCTCTCCGCGCTGACTGCATGGGAACATTCATTTTGTCTGGGGATGATGCTTAAGCTTTGACTGCAGTGTTGGCTTTAGGCGAGTACAATTTGTCTGTTTACTTTGCCGTAGACAAGGACTTTGTTTACCGTTCTATCACTCAGTAATTTTATGTATTCAGAAGGAGCCAAGTTCCCGACCTGTTCTCCACGAATAACATGTTATGAGCTTCACCGAAACACCTGGGATTCCGTGTTACCTGAAATACCCTAAGAATTAAAAATAAAATGGAAAAATCCAAAGGAACGTAGACCTCCAGCCTGTTCAAACTTGGTGACAAAGCTTCGGAACGAAAGAAGCAGAATGCTCTGATTTGCTTTACTAAAAATATTAAGGGTGTTGAGAAACTAATAAGTGCTCATCAGTCTATAGGGGGATGGTTAAATATGAAAGAAAAAAACCACAACACTCCTAATAGTTACTAGGTAGGAGGCACCTACAGATCTCTATGCTGTTGGACAAAGCCTTGTTTAAAATTAAAGGGGTGTTCCAAAACTAATGAATGATTGAAATGATTAAAAATAGAAGAAAAATATCACCTTATAAACCCTGTCATTTCAGTGCCTGGTGATCCCGGCCAATGACATTACAGTTTAGTCTTCACGTGACCAATCAGCCAATCACAGGATGCAGTGGTCTCCTGCTGCAGCCTCTGATTGGCTGGAGGGTCACGGGGAGGCTGAACAGTAACGTCATCGTCCAGGATAACCAGGGCGGCAGCGGTGCTGGAACAAGGGGGTTTACAAGGTCATTTTGTTTCTTTTATATTTAATCGTCCAATAACTACTAAGAAATATATAAATGCCTATGAGTTCAGATACAGAATGGTTAAAAAGTAACTTTTATTTATGCCATTAAAAAATAAGAGACCAACTAAGGTCCTATATAACACCTACCACATTGCGTCTAGAAAGAAAAATAACGAAAGCAATAACTAAATAAGCAAAACGGAGGACCCGCCCCGAAAGGGGCAACCCCATACAGGGACCCTACCTAAGAACCTATACTAATTTAAGGTGCTAATACTCATAAAAAACAATATATATACGTAGTGGCCACTACTCCATCGCAGCGTGCCATTATCTTTTGGGATCCTGGTACCCGCATTTATCTTTATACCCTAAGGTCATAAGTTATATGCATTGTTTCCTTATATATCTGTAGGGTGGGCATTTTTTATGCCATTTCTGTCCCTGATGAACCTACGCAATTTGTAGGGGAAATGTGTTGGAAGTGTTTGCTATTATTGCAGTTATTAGTGCTTACCTTGCAAAGTGTTTGTTACTATTGCAGATATTAGTGCTTACCTTGGGAAGTGTACGTTAATATCACTGAGATTAGTGTCTGCCCTGTGGTAGTATATATTTATATTTTCACTTATATATATATATTGTTGGTGTCGGTTTTGTATATGAGTATTAGCACCTTAAATTAGTATAGGTTCTTAGGTAGGGTCCCTGTATGGGGTCGCTCCTTTCAGGGCGGGTGCTCCGTTTTGCTTTAGTTATTTTTCTTTCTAGACGCAATGCGGTAGGTGTCATATAGGACCTTAGTTGGTCTCTTATTTTTTAATGATATAAATAAAAGTTACTTTTTAACCATTTTGTATCTGAACCCATAGGCATTTATATATTTCTTAGTAGTTATTGGACGATTAAATATAGAAGAAACAAAATGACCTTGTAAACCCCCTTGTTCCAACACCGCGGCCGTCCTGGTTATCCTGGACGATGATGTTACTGTTCAGCCTCCCCGTGACCCTCCAGCCAATCAGAGGCTGCAGTAGGAGACCACTGCATCCTGTGATTGGCTGATGGGTCACGTGAAGACTGAACTGTAAGGTCATTGGCCGGGATCACCAGGCACTGAAATGACAGGGTTTGTAAGGTCATTTTGTTCTTCTATTTTAATCATTTCAATCATCTATTAGTTTTGGAACACTCCTTTAATTTGAAAGAAGGCTTTGTCCAACAGCATTGGGATTTTATTTCCAATGATTTTATGACCCTGATAGTTGGGAAGGTCTTAAAAACAGAGCAGTGCTGCAATACCACGTATAACCTGTGGACCATGGGGGCGCTATCTCTGGGGAGAAATATCCATAAGTTCCGAATCTTGTAAACCCCTCACTGCCTGATTTCGGTGTGGTAAAGGGCCTACAACCCTTATTACAAGGGTGAATGCATGATTCTCATTCCACTCTTGCCAAGTACGAAAAAGAACTGACTTTATTTTTTTCTTCAGACAGCCCCATGTCCATCTTCTCGGGCTGTGTCTGGACTTCACCCCCATTCACTTAAATGCGTAAGGGTTGTAATACCAGACACAACCGAGGGACAGTGGTGGCGTTGTTTCTGGAAGAAGAGACAGTCATCTGCTCAGGATCCTCACGTCTTGGTGGAGAGCAGTGGAGAATGGAAAGCAGTTAGAAGCAACCTCTCTCATTTTGGAGGACCTCGCTCGTCCAGCATTACACAGAAACCAGTTGATTTGAATGGGGACACTGCAGTGCTGCATTTCTCCTGTGTGGTGGCGCTGTAGGGAAAATAAATACTTACTTCTAGGTTTCCCAACAGGATTACAGCTGATCACTGGGGTCACAGCAGAAGGTCACTTTGTAATCAGCTTGTTGTCAAGTGACCTGTCTAGAAAGTAGGGGTTGTCCAAAGTGGAGAACCCCTTTAATTATATGTATATTGTAACATTCCTCTTAAAGAGGTTGTCAAAAGAAGCTTATTCATTCTATGTTAGACTCTTTGAGCTCCTCGTTACTCCTATGAACAGTAGCAGAGAGTGACCTTGCATATGTAACTACCCCTCCATAGAGGAGCCTTCATTTTCCAGGAGTCCATAACCTGTATTACAAGAAAAGCCCCTGAAACGGGTATTCCAGTGTCAGAAAATTTACAGCATAGCGTCAGTAAGGGAGTATAAAGCCTGCTCACTCACTCAGCCCACTCCATCTGTAGCCAGGACCTGCTGCTAGAGACCAAGATAGGAAAAAAATTAGATAGAAGGCCTTTAAAGGGGTTGTCACTACAAGGATTGCTTTTCATGTTAAAGACCTTGCAAAAACAAGTCACTATGGGAGACATGTATGATCGGGCTTTACGCCTCCCAGCCCGAATCCCCTGTCGGACGCAGGGATGCGATGTTAGGCGCAGCGTTCGCCACTTTCGGCTGCGCCTCACATGAAGGGGCGGGCAATGGGCACGGTGTGGGCGCGGTGTGGGCGCGGTGCAGGCGTTCTGGGGCGGGAAGCGGCGCGCTCGTATACTCCGAGGCATGTACGATCGCGAGTCGGCAAAGTGCGGCGCATTGCAGCGCTCGGCAGCTCCGCCCAGTTCAGACATGGTTGATTTTAGTCTAAATGATCCGGCGGCGGCGAAGTGAAGCGAAGAAGGGAAAACATCGCGAGGAAACATAGAAGATCGAAAAAGAAAATCTCGGCGCTCAGCCCGTGCAGCATGGAGTATGATTCAAAAAAATCGCCTTTATAAAGGCGTAAAACATTATCAGAAAAAGAGCTCAAACTTCAAAAATAAAAAACTAATTAAAAAAAAAAATTACTTTCCAAAATCTAGAACGGCGCAATATCAAGAATTAGGATCTTGGAAATTGCCGGGAAATACAGTAATTCACAGTAATTCAAATTCTGAAAGCTCTTCTCATTGGTCGGCATAAACCAGGGGGAAGTAAACCCATTAAAACCTATGGAGAACTATTGACCAATCAAAATCAAAGGCGGGAAAAGTTAAAAAAAACAATTTAAAAATGCAGAAAAAGGCTGTTTGGGTTTTAAGCTAGCGGGGGCTTGGTAGCTCACCCCATTCAGAAATAGCAGGAAAGTTTCCTATTCTAACTATGGAGGAGTATTGGACCATTCAGAATAGGAGGGGACAGGGACCCATTATAACCTATGGAGAAGTTAGAACCAATCATAATCAAAGGCGGACAGTTCAAAATACAGTAAAAAGGCAGAAAAGAGTGATTGGTTGACCTAGCGGGGCTTGGGCTATCCCAGCCAATCAGAGCGCGAGCTACTTCTCCCCATTGTAGTCTATGGAGAGATCGGCGCAATGCAATTTCAGCATTCAGCGCCGTGCGGCATGGAGTATGAATAAAAAACTCATTTTTATTAAGTGTAAAACATTATCAGATAAAGCGCTGAAACATTCTCTAAAAATAAATCGGTTAAATCCCTAACAACGCGTTTGTCGCCGAGACCGGCGCGACATCAGGAATTGCAATATAGAGAATTGCCGGGAAAATACAGTAATTTCAAAATTGTTTAAGCTTTCTCATTGGTCGGCATAAACCAGCAATCAGAATAGGAGCGACAGTGGCCCATTCTAACTATGGAGGAGAATTGACCAATCAAAATAGGAGCCAAAAGGGGGACCCATTTAAACCTATGGAAAATAATTGATCAATCATATTTTCGTTTAGCCAAGGATCAATAGTATGGGTTGCAAGAAAATAAAGAAATAAACATGATTTTATTTGATTTAATTTTTTTTTTTCGTTTACCCCCCTATTATTGATCATTTTATATACACATCGGTACAACTTCTGTAGTCTTATCATTTGATTTCGGCCGTGTACAGTTTTATTCCAGATTGCATTAGAAAAAACCCTAAGAGCGTCGCTCGCTCTCCCATTGGTCCAAATAAACGCGCCCTCTTTTAAATTAGCCAATCACAAACAGGAGGTTGCTCTGCATTTCTTTTCCATAGAACTCTGAGAAAAGTAGCTCGCCTCTCTGATTGGCCGGCATAGCCAAAGCCCCCCCTAGCTCAATCAATCAGCTCTTTTCTGCCTTTTTACTGTATTTTGAAAATGTCCCGCCTTTGAATATGATGGTCAATACTCCTCCATAGGTTAGAATGGGCCAAATGTCGCTCCTATTTGATTGGCTGGTTTAAGCCGACCAATGAGAGAGCTTAAACAATTTGAAATTTCTGTAATTCCCGGCAAATTTTCTATAATTGCAATTCCCTATGTAGCGCCGATCTCGGCGACAAACGCGTTGTTAGGGATTTAACCGATTTTAGAGAATGTTTCAGCGCTTTATCTGATAATGTTTTACACTTAATAAAAAGGATTTCTTTATTCAGACTCCATGCCGCACGGCGCTGAGCGCCGAGATTGCATTGCGCGATCTCTTTCCCTTTGACTACAATGGGAGAAGTAGCTCGCGCTCTGATGGCGGGATAGCCAAGCCCCGCTAGCTCAACCAATCAGCTCTTTTTTGCCTTTTTTACTGTATTTTGAACTGTCCCGCCTTTGATTTTGATTGGTTTTTAACTTCCCAATAGGTTGTAATGGGTCCCTGTCGCTCCTATTCTGATTGGGTCAATTTCTCCTCCATAGGTTTAGAATGGGACACTGTCGCTCCTATTCTTGATTTGGGTGAGCTAGCCAAGCCCCGCTAGCTTAACCAATCAGCTCTTTTCTGCATTTTTACTGTATTTTGAACTGCCCGCCTTTGAATTTGATTGGTCAATAGTTTCCATAGGTTTTTAATATGGTTCACTGTCGCTCCCGTTCTGATTGGCTGGTTTTTGGGGGACCAATGAGAAAAGCTTACAGAATTTGAATTACTGTATTTCCGGCATTTTCAATATCCAAATTCCCGGTTTTAGCGCCCTTCTGATTTTTGGAAAGTGATGTATTTTTTTTGTAGGTTTTAGCTCTTTTTCAGAGAATGTTTTCCGCCTTTATAATGGCGATTTTTTTTATTCATACTCCGCACAGACATCCTTAATGATTTCTCGCTGTTCCAGCCTGTCTCGATTCGGAATACATGATCGGCGCAGTCCCGCACAGCGCCTAAGTCCCGCACTGCGCCCATGTCCCTGCACTGCGCCCATGTCCCCGCACTGTGCCCCACACATTGGCGAGGCGCGGTGGACTTTCCCCCGCATGTATGAGCGCACCTCCTCGGACGGTGAATATTAAGCGCAGGCCCGCACTGCACCTAAGTCCCCGCACTGCGCCTCACACACTGGCGAGGCGCGGTGGACTTTACACGGCATGTATGAGTGCACTACCTCGGGCGGCGAATCTTAGGCGCAGTCCCGCACTGCACCTAAGTCCCGCACTGCGCCTCATACACTGGCGAGGCGCGGCGGACTTTACACCGCATGTATAAGCGCGCCCCGGTACCGACATACATTTAGGCGCAAAATTCCGCCGGAAAACTACGGAAACGTGCGTTCCGACCCTGGCGAGAATCATACATGTCGCCCCATGTGTCCCCTTACAGTTTTCCTACCTATTCCTAGATATCCCTCTTGTATGGCTGCCATCAGCTCCTCAGGTTGCTATAGCTACAGACCTGTTTGATCGCTCCTGATAGGCTGCCAGCACTGGTTGCTATAGCTACAGACCTGTTTGATCTCTCCTGAAAGGCTACCAGCACTGGTTGCTATAGCTATAGATCTGTAGCCTAGTAGAAGCCAGTAAACACGCCCCTGAATTCAAAATGAAACCAAGAAAACAGGACTGAGGTAAGATGAATCAGTGTAGTGAGACAACCCCTTTAAATTCATTTATCGCCTTCTCCTAACACCGCCAACACGTGCAACGAGATTGCAGCTGTAGACCATTTGTCTTAGCAGTCGGAGGCCTAACCAAAACCTCCATGGCTGCTATACTAAGCAGGGTGTTATGTACACTGTTCTGCAATATATTATCATTGCAGAACAGTGTACAAGCGATCATGAGCTTCATATATTATTATTGCAGAACAGTTTACAAGCGATTATGAGCTCCATATATTATTATTGCAGAACAGTTTACAAGCGATCATGAGCTCCATATATTATTATTGCAGAACAGTTTACAAGCGATCATAAGCTCCATATACTATTATTGCAGAACAATTTACAAGCGACTATGAGCTCCACTTGTTAAAGAAACTTTACAGGAATGGTTCCATGGTAATGAGTTACAGGTACAGGTAAAAGTAAAAAAAAATATCTTTAAAAAAATTTAAACACTCCTTTTTTGGAATATTAAATCTATTAAAATGTATCGCACAAATTAAACATTGCAAAAACAAAACTGCTCAATGCTGAAATTTCGTTTCTTTTAAACAGTGATCAAAAAGTGGCATGTAGCCAAAAATGGTACCAAGAAAATCGAAATTGCTGTTAGGTGTACTGTAGTGACTGTAACATTGCTCACCTGCAGCTGAATACAGGATTTCCAGCTGATGCAACAGTCTCTGTTAGGTCACATGACCTGCTCTCTGATTAGCTTTTAGACACTGTGCTTTTGATGCTGACAAGGGATCTATGAATTCCTATTAGACTGACTGACGCTCTCATATGAAGTTATAGAGAGATTCAATTCCCTGGAACACTACCATGCTGTGTATTTCAGCAACTCCGAGCACAGGTCACATGACCCAGAGGCAGCAGCGAGAAATCCTGTATTCAGCTGCAGGTGAGCAAACTGGAAACTAGAAGCAATTTTTATTGAACTAGAGGTTAAAAAACGGAGTAGACTTTTAAAATAGCTCATGATTTTGGATGTATTTGGAGGTGCTTTTGTATATTTTGTTAGGAAATATTCATGTTGCAGTGTTTTTGATGGTAGGAGAAGCAGAGTGACCTATCTGATTAAGATTATATAGTAGCGCCTAGGTAAAAAAAAGTAATATATGCCGCTCAGCTCTAGGACTGATTCTGCAGCAGACCTAAGAAGCGTAGTAACAGAATCACAGCTTGAAAATCACTGCCGGCTGTAGTTAGACTTGTGGGAACTTAAAGTAATGAGGCATTCCTAGTATCCGAAATGCAGCTGGCTGCAAATGTACCAAATGCCAGCTCACGAGGCTCAGGCTGTAGTTAGGTTCCTGCCGAGATTAAGCGTTAATAAAGCCATTTCTCTTTCATGAGGTGGAATCATCCCATGGAGAAACTAAGATATGAACCCGCGATGCCAGGAGCCGAGCAGCCGCATGTTGTGTAAATGGACCAAGTCATCATATCAATATTACAGCTATTAAATGTCATTTCTTTATCTGATTTTTCAAAAAAAAAAAAAAAAAATCCTGGCTCTCTGGATACGGCTGGTGCCTGGAAGAGCAGTTTGCTTCTACAGCCAATGCAGGAAGCAAATCTCCTGAATTCTAGCATTTAAAGAGGTTGTCTCACTATAAGGATTGCTGCTTTTTATATTAAAGATCTTGCAAAAACAAGTCACTTTGCAATATGTGTCCATTAATAGTGTCCTACCTATTCCTAGATATCCCCTCTTGTATGGGCTGCATCAGCTCCTCAGGTCGCTATAGCTACAGACCTGTTCAGTCTCTCCTGATAGGCTGCCAGCACTGGTTGCTATAGCTACAGACCTGTTCAGGGTCCTCCTCCTGATAGGCGCCAGTGCTGTCGCTAAAGTACAGACCTGTTTCGAATCTTTCCTGATAGCCTGCCAGCACTGGTCGCTGATAGCTACAGACCTGTTTGATCTCTCCTGATAGGATGCCAGGCAACTGGTTGCTATAGCTACAGACCTGTTCGATTTCTCTCCTGATAGGTTTCCAGCACTGGTCACTATAGCTATAGACCTGTTTGATCTATCCTGATAGGCTGCCAGTGCTGGTCGCTTTAGCTACAGACCTTTTTGATTTCTCCTGATAGGCTTCCAGCACTGGTAGCTATAGGTATAGACCTGTAGAGCGCGTGCGCGACCGTACTCCTATGTCGTCCCCAGCACTGTGTGATTCATCTATTTGACACCGAGTGTCGTAAGCCGTCTCCGATAGTACATTTGTGACACCTATCTCTCGTGCTCTGACGACAGCAGCCAGCACTGGTCCCACTATAGCTATCAGACCGGTTTTGATCTATCCTGATAGGCTGCCCTCATGCTGCGTCGGCGCACAACGGCGAGCAACATGGTGCACACTATGCGAGAGACGAGTGAACTAGAGCATTCCTGAGCTTGAAAAGCGGCTGACTGCGCGTAGAGCGGTGTGGCACCAGCTGAGCTATGCGAGACCAGCCTGTACTTCAAGATCTACTCGAGAGGAGAGCACTAGCCAGTGCTGTCGCTACTGAAGAGAGCAGGCAGATTGTATATGTGTCTCTACACGTCACTCAGCCTCTCTCTCATGAGACAGGCCTTAGACATGACGTCGCGCAACTCTTAGTATTCTGAATATCAAATTACTGTTATACTCTCTCTAATCGTACCAGTTTGATAATCTCATATTATTTGAGTATACTCTCAAAGAGGGTTCATACACTCTTCTTGACTTATCAATACAGTGTGCACATTTGGGAGTATTCTCACTGCATATGTTCTACTCTTAGCATGGGCGTAGTCTTTGGTTCACCAAGAATAAAGTTTGGTGTTTTTCTTTCATCTGCAGAATAGACACTAGCGAGCGACCATCACTCAACTGAACAAAACACAGCCTGATATAGGTGCTGGCGATGATGTCTCTGCTGTACGAATAAGGCGTATATCTCAGCCAGTATTTTACACATGAAGATTCTACGAGATCACATGTGTACGAGGGCGCGAGACTACAGTGTTGTGCGATAGGCGGGATATGTGAGGAGATGTCGGAAATTAGTTTGTGTGGAGATATATGAGACCTTACGATAGATTGTAGCTATAATAGGGTGGTGGTTGGTAGGATGACTGAGAAATGTACATATGAGCGGGTTGTACCGACTCCTTCCCCAAAAATCTGCGGCATCAGGTAACCTTTACATAGAAAGCCGTAACTGCCTTAAAAGGCCCTTGCAACCTCTAAGGCGATTACGTTAAAAAAGGCGCATTGCGCAACTCGCCGCACATGGCATATCATTGGTAGTATATGAATAAACTCCTTTCATGGCACATTGCCCGACGGAGGCGCATAACATATGTATTGAGCCTTAGTAGGCGCATTGCGTGACGGGGGCGCACAGCGCACCATATATAGGTGCGTTACAAAGTGTCGCGCCCGGAGTATAATGTGCCCTATTTTGGTGTACAACAGTTCCTTTACATTCAAGAATATGGCGTCAAAAGTGGTTTTGCCGCAAAATAGACCATAAAACTGGCGTTGGCATCTTGGGAAATGTCGCCCAGTGTGCTTACAATATTATATATATTCACCTATTGTGGATATTTTATCTTTTATCCGGACTTTCTTTAATGCGCCTGCGTGTTGTGGTGTAGGTGATTCCAGTACTTGTATGGTCAGGCACATGTCTGGAAGCTGTGTAATTACTGTCTTCCGGTCACCGGACAAACAGCCGTAGCAAGACCCTTTGGCATGTCCGTTGCGGTAAGTTTGACGGGCTTTTAATTGCACCATAAATGACTTTAATTGTATGGAGTAGAGTATTCTGTTGGACACCGTGTATAGCCAAGAAAGTAGTAAAGAGTGAAGAAATCAGGCGAATAACCTTTTTCAGGCTAACTGAGTCATATATTGATGGTAGCTTTTTCGAGAGAACTAGCTCCCTTCTTCAGACCTCGGTGTTTAATAACAAGTAACTGAAAATTTAAGACATTTATAAAATGTGTGTGGGGGGGGGACACAACAGAATTAAGAATTCTTAGCATTCCTTTGAAGATTCCATGTCTGTTGTGTATAAAAAGTCTGTAAATTTCAGTTCATTTATAACACCATGTCTGAGAGAATGGAGCTAAGATACCCTCGAAAGCTCACTATCAAATATACTCAGTTAGCCTGAAAAAGGTATCGCCTGATTTCTTCACTCTTCTACTAATTGTATGGATAACACATGTGTTTTCTAGTGATATAACTATTGCCATTGCTGTTACACATAGCTGTGAGTAAGCGCGGCTGATGTATGTTCGAAACGCGTAAGCAGATACACCGTTGTGTCCCCCCTACACCACGTCTTTCACTGCTAATGCTGAGTGAGGTTTTTATGTAAGTACACAAATAAATGCTGATATTTTTAGTGGATTTATAAGTGGATCAACTTCTGTTTTGCCATGGTGAAAAAAAAACTTGAACCGTTTGGGGGTTGGGGGGGGGGGGGGGGGGGGGGGGGGGGTTACCAATCAAGACGCTGTGAGCTGAAAAGAGGGCTACATGCCATGCATCCCAGAAATATTAATGAGCTAAAACACCTTGGCAGGGAGAAACAGTCCAAAATTCCTCCTCAACATTGTACAAATCTTATTTATAGCTATAGAAAACTTTAGTGAAGGAAATTGCTGCTACAGGTTGATCAACGGGTTATTAAATGAATGTATTCTTCATGCACTTTGGATGTTTACTTAATGTGCTCAGTAAAAGACATGAACAGTATTATTATTATTATTTATTTTAAAGCGCCATTGATTCCAGAGCGCTGTACATTCAAAAAGGGGGGTTACATACATATGTTAAACAACTACAATGATAATGAATGACTTACAACTGGCACAACAGAGGGAGAGAGGACTCTGCCCGCGAGGGCTTACAATCTAGAGTGGAGGAGGAGAGAGACAGAAGGTGGGGGGCAGGTATGTTTGTGCGGTAGCGAAGTGGCTGCTCATTTATTGGTTGTTCCTAGGCTCCTAAGAATGGGGTTTCAGGTTGCTTTGAACTGGTGAAGGAGAGGAGAGTCTGAGGTGTTGGGGCTAGGGAGTTCCAGAGTGGGGGGGAAGCACGGAGAAGTCTTGAGACGGTGTGTGAAGAGCAGATAAGGGGAAGCAGAGAAGAAGGTCCTGTGAGGAGCGAGATTGCGTGAGGAGATATCTGAGATTAGAGCAGAGATGTATGGAGGGGATAGGTCAGGATAGCCTTGTGGTTTATGGTAGTATACTTAAATGAATTTTCTGCAATGGGGACCATGAAGGATTGGCAGAGGGGAGAGGCAGAGGAGTAGCGGGGGAGAGAAAGGGGGATCAAGGGCAGCAGAGTTGAATATGTTTGAGGGGAGCCAGAGTGCTATACAGGAGGTCTCAGATAAGATTTGGCAGTAGCTCTAGGCGTGAGATGACAAGGGCATGGACCAGCATTATGTAGTGAGTCATAGTTGAGGAATGAGGATGCGGAGAGATGTTTTTCAGGTGGAGGCGGCAGCAGAGGGAGGCCTTGGATGTGGGTTTGAAGGACAGAGCGTAGTCTAGGGATTACCCCAAGCAGCTGACTTGCGGGACTCGGTGGAGAGTGTAGAGCCGTTGACTGAGAGAGAGAGATCAGTGTGAGATGAGTGAGACCGGTGGAAAGATGATGAGTTCTGTTTTCTCCTCATTTAGTTTTTTAGGAGACGTGTAGAAAAGGAGGAAATGGAGGACAGACAAATCCTGGGATCTGCGAGAGTAGAGAAGTGACATCTGGGCCGGAGATGTATAGTTGAGTGTGTCCGTCCGCATACAGGTGGTAATGGAAGCCGTGTGAAGCTATGAGCTGACTGAGGCCAAGAGTGTAAAGAGAGAAGTACAACTCTTTGCGTTGTTAGTTTAGTTAGATTGTGTTCGTCTATAATAGTGACATAGACAAAAACCAGACCACATTTTATCAGTAAGCAATGCAGAAATCCAGGTCATTCCAAAGGGTTCACTTAATTGTTCTTGCAACTGTATTGTCCCTCCTGTAATAAAACTAATTTACAGAATTGTTATAGAGAGAGATTATGAGACTTATTCCTTGTTATAACCTGTTTGGGGGTCACTTTGCTTCCAACTCAACCAGCAACATCACATTGTCACGTTAAATAGAAGCTCAACCTTTAATTATTGTTGTAGTCAACAAATAGAAAAAAATCTGACATTTATTTTTGCAATGTTTAATTTAGTTCTTTTTTGCCTATGGTTATTTATTGTTACCTGAAATCCATCAGCAAAAATCTATGTCCTAATATTTATTCTAACTACAGCTTTTACGACTCCTTAGGGCGACATAGATCATTACCGCCTGGATTACCACATGCAATATTCATACAGCACTATTAACATATCAGCTTGCATTGGTCTCTCATGTAGTAGGGAGTCAGGCTACAGAGTGCATTAAGGCCGTGATGGACTTACAGCCCATTCATAACAGCAGGTCAGTCTGAACTTACAGATACACCTAATGAAAAGAACAGGTCCATCAAACAAGACAGCCCACTGTATTGATCACGATTGAATCTTCATCCTGAACGAGAGATCTTAACTTGGAGTTTCCATACATCAATGGGCAACAATGAGAGTTGTGAGCACAAAGCCTACTCCAGCTCTCCATTCTGACCCGAGACTTTCTCGTCGAGATCTATCAAGTTCCCCCATACAGATCGCGATCACTGGGTCTCAACAAGCGCTCGCGTGCAGCAGCTCGTGCACTCAATCACACTTTGATGTGCCATTAAAGTGGATGTTGGGAATTTTTGTTTGTTTTTCCATATCACTTTCAGTATTTTAATAATTTCTTAGTCTTGCAAGTATTTCTTTGGCCACTAGGCCTTGTTCACTGCGTTACAACCAGCAGTCAGAGAGATAGATCTCTTACTATCTCTTAACACAACTATCCTTCTCATCTTAAGAGAAGCAGAGATTCGAGAGGTACTCTCTTCTTCGCTCTCACCTAACTACAGAATATCACCTTCACACCCTCCAGAAACGCTCGTCTATTTCATATTTTCTCCACCTTTCTAGAGACCAACTACACAGAAGAGGAGCGAGCACTAGCGATCTCTCTACATTCGAAGATCTACTCACTCTACCTCAGGCTCATAGAGATTAGTCTCTACAGAGTCCTCCGACTCTGAGTACAGCCATCATCTGCCAATCCTCAGTCACAGGCCAACCTCTCTCTCTCAGATAGGACAACACGAGAACAAGCAGCTAGCTGAAATTTCTGAGATACAGGTGCAGCCTCGACAATAACAGCGAGGCATTGATGCTGTCCATACTAGAGGGGATATATCCTCTCATGCGGCGCTAGGATGCACGCCAGCTTGATTCCATCGCATCACTCTAGTGTCTGGAACAGTAGGAGCACGTTCTTATGATATTCGCGAGCATTCCGTATCAGCGTCAGACAGCTAGAACAGCAATCCTTGTAGTAACAGGAGCCGCCTGCACGAACAAGGGAGGTTCGGATCTCACAACTTCTAAGTGTCACAATATCCTTCTTACCGCAGTCGCGGTCACTCAACTTAGTGTGTATCATGATCGAAGAATACTAGGAGGCGGGGGTGGATGTCACTTGCGTATACGAGATATGAGGATGTGCTGGAATCGTGCCGATCTGTGACGTGGTCTCGATGACTTCGAGACACGCGAACTCTGAGTATTGAAGGATTCAAGCGCTTTCTTGTGATATGACAGTATGATCTCCAGTCGAGACTATAGTGACTACTCTCTTAATCAGGAGAGCTGAGTATGGAGGGCGCGAGACTATATAGTACCAATAGGTCTGTTGATGAGGAGAGAGAGAGCTCTACAGATAGACGTAGATACTGGCTCCACAATGAATAAGAGGGGGCTGCACGAGAGCGAGGACCTACTTTGGAGTGAGGCACAGCAGACGGGTGGGGGGATAAGCGGATTTATGATATGTAAGCAATTGAAATGTCACCAGTGATAGATTGTGATCGTGGTAATAGCGGCGCAGTCTTAATGAATGACTCTCATAATGATACAGAGAGATGTGGGAGTGTGGGAGGCTTGTGAGGTCTCACGAGTCATGGACAATCATGATATAGTATAACAGAAGATATGAGTTATAGAGGACTTAGAACTCACACGGTAATATGTGTGCGGGATTGTGATACACATGTGGGATCCTAGGTTGAGATATAGGTCACGGCGCAACTGTATATGGCACGAGATGTACGATGTAGTAGGACACACGACGACACTCATATCAGAGTGGGTAGCAGACGCAGGTGCGATGAGGGTGGATCTCAAACACGACATCACGATAAGTGATCTGAACTTAGGAGTATTATATAGAGAAGTTTAAGGAGAGAGTAAATGTCGACTTCACATGGTTAGGGAGACTTCGTGTTATGGAGAGGCCACGCACTGTGAGAGAAGGTACAGATATAGGTATTTTGGGGGAAGTCGCTGCACTCGCATCAGAGTAGTAGGGAGGAAAGGACAAGACGCCAATAGGATCAAACAGTTGACCAGAGACTCTCATTTAGTGGCAAGTAAAAGGGTATGGTCAGACGGGAGACAAGTAGAGTGAAGTGGTAGATCTCTGGAGAGAGCGCGTATATGTATTCAGTATAGTTCTTTGGTAATAAACTGAGTAGTAGGTAGATATTGGTACAGACAACCATTTAGTGTGGCTGTCAGTGTTGAGGAGGAGGTAGGGTGCGACATCACGGGTACTTAGCAGTCACATCAAAAGTGGGTGACACATGAGAGACAGGAGTGTATGAGAGCGTCTCTAGGGTGTGAAATGGGGGGTTTAGTAGTATTGAATATTTGGGTTATATATATTGATGTTGAAAATTGGAAAATTTGTGGTTTAGTTGATATGTGGATGTGGTATGGGATATAGGGGAATGATTAGGGTTGGATTATAGTGGGGGATATATGTGGGTATTGGGTAGGTGAAACTTAGAGTGGTTTGACATGGGGGGAGTTAACGTGCGGAGTATGGATATGGAAGGTGAGTTATTGATATGGATGGAGGGGTGTTTTTGGGGGAGAGAAGGTGAGGGGGGTTTGATGGATTAAAGATAAAGTGGGTAGGGGGGGGTAGTGGGAGAGATGTTCTGTAGGAATGGTTGTATTTAAAAATAGAATTAATAGGTGTATTATTTTGTTATAGGAATGGTTTGTGGGGGGGGGGGAAATTGGAGTAATTTATGAGAATTAAGTTTGGATGAATTTGTGGGGAAGAGGGGTTTGTTTTTAGGAGAAAGGAAGATACAATGGTGATGGGGGTATTGGAGATGGAATAAGTTATTGGTCCTACTCAAACAATGCACTAACACGGAAAACTTACAAGGTATTGTGTGTGAAGGGAACGTCATACGAATGTGAGGATAAAGCAGAATGGCCGAAATGCTGTGAGGTAGATATTAGTATAAAGGATTGGGATGGTGTGGGGGGGTGGGTTGGTTTTGTGTTTTTTTTTTGTTGTTTGTTCAGTTATTTTGTGGTAAAAACTTGTTTGCTAGTGGGTCAGCCTGTTACAGCTTTGGATCTGCTGGTGAGTCCTCGGTGCTTGTGTCGGTCCTCTGGGAAGTCTCCTCTGGCTCCGTCTGTCTCTCTTAGACTGCACTCATGCCTCAGTCTGCTTGGGAGACTCCTCTGCTCATCTGTGTCGCTTAGACTGCACTCATGCCTCAGTCTGCTGGGGAGTCTCTGCTGCTCGTCTGTCTCTCTTAGACTGCACTCATGCCTCAGTCTGCTGGGGAGCCTCTCCTGCTCATCTGTCTCGCTTAGACTGCACTTGTGTCTCAGTCTGCTGGGGAGTCTCTGCAGCTCGTCTGTCTCTCTTACACTGCACTCATGCCTCAGTCTGCTGGGGAGCCTCTACTGCTCCATACCTGGTGTCGCATAGACTGCACCATTCTCGTCTGCTAGGGAGTCTCTGCTGCTCGTCTGTCTCTCTTAGACTGCACTTATGCCTCAGTCGACTGGGGAGTCTCTGCTGCTCATCTGTCTTGTTTAGACTGCACTCATGTCTCAGTCTGCTGGGGAGTCTCTGCTGCTCATCTGTCTCGCTTAGACTGCACTCATGCCTCAGTCTGCTGGGGAGTCTCTGCTACTTATCTTTCTCGCTTAGACTGCACTCATGCCTCAGTCTGCTGGGGAGTCTCTGCTGCTCATCTGTCTTGCTTAGACTGCACTCATGTTTCAGTCTGCTGGGGAGTCTCTGCAGCTCGTCTGTCTCTCCTACAATGCGCTCATGCCTCAGTCTGCTGGGGAGCCTCTACTGCTCATCTGTGTCGCTTAGACTGCACTAATTTCTCAGTCTGCTGGGGAGACTCTACTGCTCATCTGTGTCGCTTAGACTGCACTCATTTCTCAGTCTGCTAGGGAGTCTCTGCTGCTCGTCTGTCTCTCTTAGACTGCACTTATGCCTCAGTCGACTGGGGAGTCTCTGCTGCTCATCTGTCTTGTTTAGACTGCACTCATGTCTCAGTCTGCTGGGGAGTCTCTGCTGCTCATCTGTCTCGCTTAGACTGCACTCATGTCTCAGTCTGCTGCGGAGTCTCTGCTGCTCGTCTGTCTCTCTTAGACTGCACTCATGCCTCAGTCTGCTGGGGAGTCTCTGTTACTCATCTTTCTCATTTAGACTGCACTCATGCCTCAGTCTGCACGGGAGTCTCTACTGCTCATCTGTCTCTCTTAGACTGCACTCATGCCTCAGTCTGCTGGGGGGTTTCAGAAGCTTGCTGTGATGCATCTGGTTAGTCTAAAGACCAGGTTGGGTCTGCTAAGAGGTTTAGGCAGCTTGAGCAGCAGTAAAGGGCTTTGCCACAAAAACCTTTCATCCAACCGCGGGGTTTCCTTTTAGAGGCATGACTGGTCGGAAAGGGTTTATCACAGTGCTTATATTCAGTGTACGTACAGTCCAATCATTGCAAATTCCAATTTTATGTGTATAAATATAGAACAGTAGGTCTTACAAAGCTGAAAACTGGTCTAAAACCTTCTGAAGCTCCTGATTTACCTATGTGCTAAATTGGGATCAGATCAGTCAAGTCACATGGCCATGCATATAGACAACGAACAACAGACATTATTTACATGTAAAGGTAATTTACTTATATGCCTTTTCCGGGCTTTCAGCAGTACCATAGAGTTGTTCTTCCTTTTCCTATTACCATAATGAGATGGCTCTGCTGACTCTGTCCTAGTCTACAGAGCAAAGCTGAAAAAGAGCTGCAGACAACAGGAAATGTAAGACTACTGTGTGTGCTCTGTGATCCTGTGTGAAAATAGGAATATCTATGTATTTTTTTTATTCAAACACATATAATCACATAAAAACAACACAAAAAATTTGAAAAACTGTTGATAATAAATTCATAATTTAAACATTAACCTAAATTCTACAGTTTTGAGAAGGTAATTGCTGTCATCAGTGTAACATTATGGGGGACATGTATGAAAACTGTCTTAGTCTAAGACTTTGTGTTGCCCATAGCAACCAATCAGACCGCCCCTTTTATTTTTTCAGAGCACTATATGAAATGAAAGGGGCGCTCTGATTGGTTGCTATGGGCTCTGATTGGTGGCTATGAGCTCTGATTGGTTCCTATGGGCTGTGATTGGTTGCTATGGGCTCTGATTTGTTGCTATGGGCAACAAAGAAAGTCTTAGACCAAGACAGTTTTCATACATGTGGCCCAATGTGAAAATTCGAGATGTTCTTCATCTGTTGCTGATATTGTAGTCTCCATGCACGGAGATCCTCAGAATAATATACTGTGTATGATACTTGCTGGTAATGATACAGTATATGACAATGGATTGCAATATTCCTGTGGGTTGTGGGAAGAGTTTTCACTTATCATTCACCTCTTTAAACCGATCATGTTGATTCTGCAGCTCTCCCTGTAAATATCCTCCACTTGATCCTTTCCCGATAAAGCATCTACTTGCTCATGCAGTGTTTGATGCCAGGCCTTGAGCAGCTGATGGAAATCAGCAATAGCATCTGATTTTGTTGCTAGTTTAACCAGCTGATTCATCCCCTTTGCCACTTCCAGAATCATATTTCGAAAGCTTATGTATTTTTCATTTTTACAACCTTAGCCTCTTGTTACTGAGAGGACTATATGCTTCTTCAGATGATATTACTTGCCTGGTCAGATTGTAGTCTTTGAGGTAAAGGGTTTGTTTTTTTATTTGAAGGGTCTGCCCTTGGTGGATACGGAGGTAGATAATCAGAACAGGTACATGTGGTCCCCAGAAGACTCTACAGCGAGTTTTTTGCTCCTTTTCTAGTAATGCCCAGTGTCGGACTAGGGTTCCTGGGGCCCACTTGTGAAGTTGGTTCTTGGGTCCTAACAGAAAAACTGACTCTTGGGACCTATTCTACAGCTACTGTATATAAGCCTTGACGTCTGCCTCTCTTGAATAAAGTACTGGTTTATGACTGATTGGAACTCCAGCAGTGACCACAGACTACAATACCTTCCCGATCCCCATGGCTGTTTAGTATAGGGATGTTTAGCATGAGAACTCCCAGTCCTACTGCTCGTCCTGTTGTAGGTCACTTCTGGTTACCATAACATTAGGCCTATAGAAGTGACGTTGGATGGGACCTTGGACCAGAAGTTACTCTGCATAATTGGACCAGTAAATTAACCCATTGAAAATACCTAAGCAATCCTAACCCTAATTTAGGAATAGTATTATGGTTAGGGATAGGAATAGATAAAAATTTGAGTTTGGGAAGTTCTGAACCCAAATTCTTCAAGACCTGTGTCAAACCAAACAGGGCTCCATTCGATCAACCACCTATCAGACATTGTAGGAAATGGAGTCTGGGGATAGCTGCTGGAGCTCCGACATGCCCACAAACTAGCAGTTGAAGAAGAAGTTAGTCAATCAGTGTGCACTGCCTAAAGGTGATAGTTTTTGGTCAACATTAGTTCTTCACAACATATTGATATTTTCCTCTTCCTCTGAATTCTCCCTGAAAATTAGCCCAGCCCCACCATGCTCAAGGCCACTCTGTGGCCAACTCTGAACCTGGTGGTGCCCATAACCCATTGCAATACTACTTAGTTTTCTTTTGCACACAGCTAGGCTCCATTCATATTAGGAATGAGCCAAATATTTGCTGCACATGTCTGAATACCTGCTCAAAGGTATTCTAATGGATATAGCAGCATAACCATGGGCTTACCAAGCCCAAATGTAGTCAGCTTGTGACTATGTTTGGTCTGTTTTAAGTGTTACACACATTAGCAAGGGATGACACCAAATATACCCCCATGAGTGACCTTAAAATGGTTTTCCTAGATTAGAGAAACATTTCTTCTTTATTCCCCAAAACAATACCCCTGTATGTATACTGCAGCATAGCCATAGGTTGACCTAGGCTACATGTAGTCAACTTGTGACTATCTTTGGTCTGTTTTAATTTTTATACACATGAGAAGTCTCAATTAAAGAAGTTGTCTCAGTATGGAATCTGCACCTATCTCAAAAAGGAGCCCCAACACCTCTCGATTTTGAAATCAATGGGAGTTTCAAGTACAGCTAACCATGCTGTTCAAAATGGAGAAGTTCCCGGGCTTATTCTCGAGATAGAGATAGAGATGAGCACCCATCAGACATTGACAGAATATCTTGTCTATATGCCATCAATGTCTACAGTCAGAAAACCCCTTTAACAACAAATACTTAACCACTGATAGCCTTAGAGGGGTTTTCCTAGATTAGAGAAACATGTCTTCTTTATCCTCCAAAACAATGCCTATTTGGCCTATGGACTGTGTCTGGTATAGCAGCTTAGTTCCATGTTCTTTTTTCTACTCACAGGAATCTTCTTCATCATGCTACAGATTCAACTTTGACACACTACTTGCTGGAGACATACAGCCTAATATCTGCAGCCTTGTTATAGGTTCATCCTCCTAGGTGTGTCTATACAGCTGGTTGCCCCTCCCCTGAAGAACTAACCTGTGTCTGAAAAAAGTGGTTGGTAATCTGTATTGACAGGCTGTCGGATTATGCTGGGAGTTGTAGTCTTCAACAGCTGGAGAACTATAATTTATGGTCAATAGAACATGTGTCAAACTCAAGGTCCATGGGCCAGATCTGGCCCCCTACATCATTTTATGAGGTCATCGAGAGCTAACACACAGCAAGCAGGGATGGGCAAGGTCCAGATGTAGAAGCACAGGCTCTTCACTTTCCCTGGCAGCAGCAGCCATTGCTTGGCACAGGGGACAGTACCAGCACAGGGAAGGCGCCATTTTGAATTTGGAGCAATAGCATGCAGCTCTATGCTGCACTGCTCTGATAGCTATGCCCTGTCACCCTAGCCACCCTTCAAGGCCCTCCAACGGCCCTTGAGAGCAAAACCATCAATGTTGATGTGGTCTTCTTGAGTGAAAATTGCAGGGGATAGTACCAGCACAGGGAACAGACGCCATTTTGAATTTGGAGCAATAGCATGCAGGTCCATGCTGCACTGCTCTGATAGCTATGCCCTGTCACCCTAGCCACCCTTCAAGGCCCTCCAACGGCCCTTTGAGAGCAACCATAATGTTGATGTGGTCTTGAGTGAAAATGAGGGGATAGTACCAGCACAGGGAACAGACGCCATTTTGGATTTGGAGCTATAACATGCAGCTCCATGCTGTACCGCTTTGTTAGCCATGCCCAGGCACCCTAGCCACCCTTCATGGCCCTCCAACAGCCCTTTTAGCAGGGCCGGGACGATGGGTAGGTGAAGGTAGGTGACCGCTTAGGGCATCACTTCATCCAAGGCAGAAAAGGGGGCGCAAGGAGCCATGGAGTGGACTGAATTTTCCATTTGGGGAGCACTTTATGCCTTGTTTACCAGGGCACCAGAATACCTTGTCCCAGCCCTGCCTCTGAGGGCAACCATAATGTTGATGTGGGCCTGGGTGAAAATGAGTCTGATACCCCTGGTCTCTGCTGTCAATGAGGAATATTAGAAAATATTCAACTGGGCATCTGAATAAGGAATTTACAATCATACATCTAAGGATTCAGAAAGTCGGTAGCAAGTCTCCACAAACACCAGAGTAATATTTCACTAGTGTAAGCAAGTGTGAATGAATGAGAGAAGATTTACTATGCTTAGTACTTAGGAAACTTTCTAAATACTCGGTTTCCTAATGAGCCCTAGCAGCCATAACTTTTATTGGAAGGGTCATTAAGCCGGAGAGAGAATCAACTTTATTGTTTTTGTTGTTACTTTCTGAGCAGAAAGAAATATGGCTCTGCGGAGAGATGTAATGCATTATGAGAGAGTGGAGAAAACCGCTGAACACGTAATGTGCATCAGCAAAAAAGACAATGATCAAAGAGGCAAAGCCGGGGAAACAGTGGCCGCCACAAAGTGACTAAATGCCCGCAACGCAAGATTTTTCTTCTCTTGGCTCTTTTATCTGTATCCTGGTATTTATATGGCATATTAAATAGGGGACTATTGGAAGTTCAAAGACTTCGTACAAGCACGGAAAAGCAAAGTACTTCTGGAATTAAGAGGAGTGACTCACCAATGTAGAGTTCTTCTTTACCCACCAGGTGTACATTGCTTGGTTTCTTCATAAACTACTGGTTTATGACACATTGGAACTCCAGCAGTGACCCCAGACTACATTACCCACAATACCTTCCTGATCCCTATGGCTGTTTAGTATAGGGATGCTTAGGGTGAGAAGTCCCAGTCCTACTGCTCGTCCTGTTGCAGGTCACATCTGGTTACCATAACATTAGGTCTACAGAAATGACGTTGAATGGGACCTTGGACCAGAAGTTACGCTGCATAATTGGACCAGTCAGTTAAAGGGGTTTTGCCACCATGTAATGTTGACGCGGGATCCTCCAAAATGGGTATTTAATCACTTTTTTAAACATATGTGATTACAAAAAGTGAAGACTCTGAGGGCTACAGCATTTCTCAATCCCCCTTAGTTACCTGAAAGCTTCCACTAGACACGACTGAGGAGCTGACAGGCCGCGCTTGCGTGAAACACTTCTTATCTGATGACAGGGAAAATGAATGAGCTTTTAAGGGACAGGGAAGAAAGTGCAGTCTCTGAGGCGGTGTCTTTCTGTATTGAGAATCCACTGTTGCACTGTTATTTCACCCCCTCCCTCTCTCCCCTGCAGCCTTCATGACTCAACATGATCTGTTTACATTCTGCTTCCATGCTTATAAGATGTAAGTAACTGGCGTCCTGGCAAATCCCCTTTAACGCATTGAAACTACCTAAGCAATCCTAACCCTAATTTAGGAATAGTATTATGGTTAGGGATAGGAATAGATAAAAATTGGTTTGGAATTTCAACCCAAATTTCTTTCAAGACCTTGTAAAACCCAAACGGGGCTCCATTCGATCAACCACCTATCAGACATTGTAGGAAATGGAGTTTGGAGATGGATAATGGAGCTCCGACATGCCCATAGACTAGCAGTTCAAGAAAAAGTCAATCAATCAATGTGCGCTCCCTAAAGAGTCCCTTCATTTCCCACACAAACCCCAAAAAATATAATATAGATAAATTAAAACCCTTTTTTTTCCAATACATTTTTACAATGCAAGGTTTTCCCCTCATTTTACAGGAAGAGATCTTATTTCACTTTCTTAGTAACCTTTTAAATTTTAGCAGGGATTCTTTTTTTTAGCTATCCCCACCGGTAGGGGGCTGGGGACATGCGCTACTACATACAACCACACCCCCAACAATTGTGAAAGGGTTTTAGCATTTACATTACATGCTGCTATTCTCATCACAGACATAGCCCCCAAAAAAATCAGGGGCAGATGATGTAGACCCCGGGTCCCCCCCAAAATGGACTCATCCAGCTCAGAGCAAAAAAAAAAAAAAAAAAAAAAAACCCAAAAAAAAAAAAAAAAAAAAAATTTTTTTAGGAATGATTGTATTTTTTGTCTTTTATTTCAGAGGTTTCCTGGGGGTGATAGGGATCTTTAAGTAAATTTTTTTTGGTAACTTTGTTCTTCACAAAATTTGTATTTTTCCCCAAGAAATTTATTTACCAAAAAATTTTTTATACCCTAAAAAAGATGGTTTGCAAAAAAAAGCAATCTCTGAACCCCAAGGGTGGTAAAAGTATCAAAAAATTTTTTTCCCACATAAATGACCTCAAATTTTAAAAATGGGTCTTTTCAAAAAGAGGTTTTTTTGCCGGCATATCGCAAGGGAAAAAACCACAAAAATGCCCCATGTAAAAGCCCCCAAATTTAACCCTTGATTTGAACACAGGTGAAAAGGGGGTCAACTTAAAAAAACTGATGCTTTTTTCACCTGCAACGTGAGAACCCAGTCTAAAAGAAAGTATTAGGCCGGGATCTCCTGTTGCAGATTAAATACACAACAAAAATGCCTGCAATTAAAAAACACATGCATTTTTTAAGTGGATCCCAATTTCTCCTGTGTACCAAATCAGTAAAGTTTGTTTGCTCACCTCCCATGGGATTCATGACATAAAGGCATTCTATACTGTTTTTTGCTTTTGGGTGAAAATTGGAAACCCGTCGGACTCCGGGCAAAACTGTTTTTATTCAAAGCTAAAATTTTGTTCTCCAGCTTCGAAAAAGTTAAGACACAATCATTATTTCCACAAATTTTAAAAAAATTGGGCCCAACCCATACGGCAGCCCCCCGGTTACAACGGGAGGGGGACTGTAGGTTTTTTTTAAAATTTAAAATTGTATGAAAGTGGGAAAGTAGATTATTAAGTTAATTCCAAAACAACAAAAAAATTTTTTTTTTGGATAGGCAGGGACAGTTTTTACATTTTTTTGTTTCTAGCCTTTTTTTTTAGAAGATTTTCACCTAACGCTCTGTACTCAGTCAGCTGGGGCATCTGCATTTGGGTTATCAGGGTGCGTGCCCCTGTTAAATGTCACCACCCCCCATAAGTCCGTTTGTAACAAGGGAACTTTTTTAATCAACGTGTAAGTCGGGGACTGCCTGTAGTTCCCTTCCACATGTTTTAAAAAAAACCATGGACTAAAGCTTATGGGCGACATACGGGGCTGTGCTAGTATTCTGGTGTCCTTTCAGACCAAAAACTGGAGCAGCCCTGTTCTCTAGATGTATGAGCAGGGGCACTCCAAAATTAGGCACAATTTCGGGTCCCACAGCACTTTTAATGCGCCAAATTAGGGGGTTCTGGGGGTGCACCACCCAAACCTATGATTCTACCATTTATGATGGGAAGACGGCAAAACTGGGCGCATTACTGCTGGAACAGGTAGACTAAGTTGCAAGTGGCTTACCTGAGCCTTGTCATAGTGGAATTAGAAAGCGCCGAATCTATGACCCGTGTTATAACAGGTTCATACATTCTGCTGCATTCTACACTGCTTTAATCTATTTAGAACTGGCCTCCATGGGCCACATGTATGAAAACTGTCTAGGTCTAAAAGTCACTTTGTTGCCCATAGCAACCAATCAGAGCCCATAGCAACCAATCAGAGCGCCCCTCTCATTCTTCCAGAGCACTATATGAAATGAGAGGGGCGCTCTGATTGGTTGCTATGGGCTCTGATTGGTTGCTATGAGCTCTGATTGGTCGCTATGGGCTCTGATTGGTTGCTAGGGGCAACAAAGTGAGTTTTAGACCTAGACAGTTTTCATACATGTGGCCCTATTTGCCTAGATCATATACAGCTTGGAAAAAATTAAGAGACCACTGCAAAATTTTCAGTTTCTCTGATTTTTCTCTTCAATGGTATGTATTTTTGAGAAAAATGTACATTGTTATTTTATTATATAAACTACTGACAACATGTCTCCGAATTACAAAGCAAAATATGTTGTATTTATTTGCAGTAAATGAGAAATCTTCAAAATAATAAAAAAAAAGCAGCAGCAGCGCTGTCAGACCTCAAATAATGCAAAGAAAACAAGTTCATATTTATTTAGAAACAATAAGAATAATGTTTTATGTCAGGAAGACTTTTCTTTTCCACTCCTTTGGTTCGGTGAAAGTTATTTTTTCATTCAAATTCCTTTTGGCCTATTTCTAGCACTTGTTTTGCCATTCAGCTTGTCCTATTGCAAGAGGATTGTGAAGACCACAGCAGGGTTTTTTATACTTTCCTTCATTAAATGAGATCTGGTTCAGGTGATCCTCTAATCAGAAGCACATTAAGTAGAATGAGGTGGACTTTGGATGGAATTCAAGTGACGCTGGAATGGAATGGCCGTCAGACATGCAGAGATGCTGATTTTTAGAAAACTGTGCAGTGGTTTCTTAATTTTCCCAGAGCTGTATGTTGCCCTTTGTCTTTTAACTTTTTTGGTGCTGGAGAACAGAATTTCAATTTTGGATCAATTACAAAACTACCTGGCAAAAAAAAAAAAATTACGCCTGGGTTTCTTAATTGCTTGCATTTTTGATACAGGTTTAAAAAAAAAAACGCAACCTGAGAACCCAGCCTTAAAGGGATGGCAAAAGGTTGGAAAAAAGTCTGCGTTTTTTCCAGAAACAGTGCCATAGGCTGCGTTTGGTATTGCAGATAGGCTATTCACTTGCAGTACTAGAGACAACCTGTGGAAAGGAGGGCGCTGTTCCTTTTAATAACCTTCTAATAATCATACAGTATTTCATAAACCTGTGACTAAGACATTATATTCCTATCCTCGGAAAAGAATCCTTTTCATTCATGCCATTATTTCATGGCGATGTCAGCTGTCATTTCCAATCCATTAGGTCCATTGCAGCCTAACAGCCTCATCTATCTCTCATCACTGCCTGGAATAGAGGATACATTGAATCAAAATTCATGGCTCCATTCCTATATTTTAGGATCCAGCCTTGGTTGTATGAACACCTCTAAATCTCATCCGTCACTTGGCAAGCCAGATCCCCGGACTGACACAAAGTCCTTTTTACATATGGCTTCTCCTGCGAAGAGTAGAGAATAGCAGTCTCTGTTGGGCTTATGGTGCAGAGCATCTGACATTTCCTAGTGGAGACTTCTGTCCTGTCTATTTGTAAGCTTGATTAGTTTAGCATTTCAGGGAAGCAAATCAACAAGGCAGGTGCAGCTCCTAGAGAAAACAGACAAACATATACAATAAAGCTTTTGTCTTGCGGAGACAGCCGGACACTGTTCTGAGACAGTTTGATGAAATGCTCCACTGTCCTCTGTGCTAACTGCGGCCAATAGTTCTTAAACGTCTCTCAAAGGGAACATGTTTCCGAACGACTCAAAATAATAATAATAAAAAATGATACACAGCCGATACACAGTCACATTATTATGATCAGCAGCTAATATCCACTGTGTGCAGCACGGACAGCAGATAGATGTGCCAGGAGTGACTCGATAAGATCCTGGTAGGTTGTCACAGGTATCTGGAGCCAACTGCATCCCCCATCTGCTGGAGGGTCCATAGAGCCAATACCACCATCCAGGGTTTCCCACAGCTGCTGGAGGGTCCATAGAGCCAACACCACCATCCAGGGGCTCCCACAGCTGCTGGAGGGTCCATAGAGCCAACACCACCAACCAGGGGGGACACAGCTGCTGGAGGGTCCATAGAGCCAACACCACCATCCAGGGGCTCCACAGCTGCTGGAGGGTCCATAGAGCCAACACCACCATCCAGGGGGGACACCGCTGCTGGAGGGTCCATAGAGCCAACACCACCATCCAGGGGCTCCCACAGCTGCTGGAGGGTCCATAGAGCCAACACCACTATCCCGGGGTTCCCACAGCTGCTGGAGGGTCCATAGAGCCAACACCACCATCCCGGGGGCCCACAGCTGCTGGAGGGTCCATAGAGCCAACACCACCATCCAGGGGGCCCAAAGCTGCTGGAGGGTCCATAGAGCCAACACCCCCATCCCGGGGGGCCCCCCAGCTGCTGAGGGGCCTAGAGCCAACACCCCCTCCCCGGGGCCC